>SNQJ01S0179515.1:0-17338 GCA_010110895.2 Picea sitchensis | reverse complement strand
TGAATTTCCCATCTAAAAAATGATAAAAAAATAAAAATGAAATTAATACTATATGACATTGGATTGGCGTCTCTATCATATTGTCTAACATTGGATTAAAATCTATATTTTTATTGATTGTGTTTCTCATCTTCCCAATACCCATCTAAAAAATGATAAAAAAATAAAAATGAAATTAATACTATATGACATTGGATTGGCGTCTCTATCATATTGTCTAACATTGGATTAAAATCTATATTTTTATTGATTGTGTTTCTCATCTTCCCAATACCCGCAAGCTCAAGTTGCAATATTTACTTCATAGTTCATAGGGTTCAGAAGGAGCATTGGAGAGTATAAAGGCCAATAATTATTTATCCTTCATTCCCATTCCACAATTCATCGCATTTTCGCATGTAGATATATTATGGGTACCTCATGCCCCCTTTTCCAACTTTTTTTATACTTCAACTATGTGTTTTTTTCCTTCAAATCAAAGTTTTTTTTTTTCTAATCTCTGCAAAATTGCTCTAGTTTGGTTGATCTACTTAGGAAATATATTGCCAAATCTAGGTAGGCTATCAAACTTAAAAGTTTTTTTATGAAGGTGGGAATCCAAACATTGAAGTGAACTACCTCCTGAACATGGAAACTATAATAATCTTACCATTTTGGGGGCTGCATAAACAAGGATTTATGGAATAATTCCTTTGTTGGGACCATTGAGAAAACCACGAACTCTTGCACTTTACACATCTCTATTATTAGGTTAAATCATGCCTAAGCAAATCAATTGTTATGAGCTTGTATATCTATATCTCTATGAAAATAGCCTATCAAAGTCTCTACCCAAGGAACTTGGTAGGTTGTAGTTGTTGGAAAAGCTTCTTCCATGGAAAAAGAAATTGATAGGAAATATATTGTTAGAGATTGGTAGCTACACAAGCCTGAAGGACCTATCAATGAACACCTTGCTTGGACACATTTCTACCTTTTATTAATGCTCCTTCATTGCATTTGTACTCCTATAACACAAGGACACACACATAGGAGTGTGTGACATGTATTACACTGAATGAAAAGAGGTTTTCACACATGACTTGAGTCTATGTTCTTTTTTATCTGTAGAGGCGATAATTGTTGATCACCCTACATGAAAATATTTAGGTTATACTCAAATATCATGAATATAATTATAACATTCAATAGCATTTTAGGCTCCCATTGCTGCAACCATGAAAAATCCTTGGGTTATATTCAAATATCATGATTAAGTTATTATATCCAGTATCATTTTAGGCTCCCATTACTACCACAAAGTGCTTGAAGAAGAATACAAAGGTGTCTTTTAAAATATATTGTTATTATAAATGTCAGTATTTATTACATAGGTACCTTCCTAACTTTATCACTTGTAATAAACAACCCTCACACCTAGTGCATGCTGCCTTACCCATGTTCTGGATCTTTTCAATGATTTATCAACACATACTGACAATTACAACCTATCTACCTTTGCTCAATGACAATGAGCACCTTCCTACAACTATATTTCTCCCATACCATTCCAAACCCCTGAGGGAATGGGAAATGGCCTATAAACATATTGTCAACATGTTAAAGTAGATTATTTCTCAATGAAAACAAGAACCTCCCTACAACTATCTTTCTCCCATAGTGGCCCAAATGCCTAAAGAAATTGTGAAATAACCTATGAACATGTTATCAACATTAAAGTAGACAATTTCTTAAAATTTTATTGAAATTAAAAGGTTTGATATTTTTCTCTAACATTTAGAAAATTTCACCTCACCTCAAACAAAGGGATCCTTACCATGAGAAGTATCAATTCCCCCAACGCGTGTAAGTACTTGCATTATTTCCCTTGTAATTTCATGTTATACCTTTCTAGAATGTTGGCTTGTAAGGTGTGACCAAATGTGGGACATCCTTCTTTGGCTTTCAAAACACCTCAAACAAAGGGATCCTTACCATGAGAAGTATTAATTTTTCCAGAGAAAATTCCACATTATATTGATAATAATATAATTTGTTTACAAAATCAGTACATCACTAGCATAGACATCCCTTTTATGGTCAGACCCAAAATANAAATAACCTATGAACATGTTATCAACATTAAAGTAGACAATTTCTTAAAATTTTATTGAAATTAAAAGGTTTGATATTTTTCTCTAACATTTAGAAAATTTCACCTCACCTCAAACAAAGGGATCCTTACCATGAGAAGTATCAATTCCCCCAACGCGTGTAAGTACTTGCATTATTTCCCTTGTAATTTCATGTTATACCTTTCTAGAATGTTGGCTTGTAAGGTGTGACCAAATGTGGGACATCCTTCTTTGGCTTTCAAAACACCTCAAACAAAGGGATCCTTACCATGAGAAGTATTAATTTTTCCAGAGAAAATTCCACATTATATTGATAATAATATAATTTGTTTACAAAATCAGTACATCACTAGCATAGACATCCCTTTTATGGTCAGACCCAAAATAAGAGGTAGTCTTATAATCAAGTCATAATCCTAAGACCTGTCCAGGATTTCTTCTTCGAAAATACTACAAAAAGTACTATAATGATCGCCAATAGTATGCTATATCAAAAAGGGATAAAAAACCAACAATAGACCCAAAATGTACTAGCACTAAGGAAGTCTCATAGATAATCAATACATATTTAAATAGAGTGTAGGGCCCTCATGGCCTCCTACCCATTGACTGTATGCAATTTTCCCTCGGCATAAGTAAAGAGCCTTTTTTTAAAGACAGACAACTTCCTTGTTTTCTTCCCTATATATGTGTGAAAAAGAGATAGATCTGAAAAGAGGGATGAGTTCAATGATTCTATCCTTCCAGCCATCTAAATTTTCCACCCTAAGTGATCCTTTTCGATTAAGCCAATCAATGACGATCTTGGAATGCCCCAAAATATGTAAGTCATAAACTGAAATTCTCCAGGCAAGAGTTAAAGTAGCCCAAGATCCCATGAACTCTGCCCTGGAATTTATTCCCCTTCCACAGTTTAAATTCCATCTAAACTATTTATGTTCATCTACCTTTAAGACCAAGGAGTACCATTTTGTTGAGCAGCCCCATCAACCCAAGCATGAGATTTATCTACAGGAAGGAATGTAGATGTAAGCCTAGGTATATAATCTTATTTTTTTACCCCCATTTTGCCCACAGATCCTAGAATAAGATAAGCAATTCTCTACAAAGATGGGATCCTATCCTCAAATATTGATTTATTTCTATCCAACCAAATGTTCTAGCATATATAAGCAGGAAGAGCTTGTAAATTAAAATTCTGAGATGCCCAATTTTGGAAGCAATCATTCAACGAAGTGCCATTCCAACCATAAGTGATATTTAGAGCCTTTTTCACTTCCTCCCAAATTGAAATAGTAAAGGAACAACTAACAAAAATTTGTTTGCCTGATTCTCTCTTAACTCTGTACAAATAACATAATCCAGGCCCCTTCCAACCTCTTTTCTACAAATTTTTCTATGTTAAGATTTTTTTTTCAGCTAGAAGCCAGACAAAAATCTTTAGCTTCAATAGCCAGTCCCATTTCCATAATTTCCTCCTCCATCCCCCTATTTTGAATCTCCATAATTTGTTTGAGAGGGCTTCATAAACATTCTTAACATAAATTTGTCCCGACATATCACCTCCTATCCATATTAATTCATCTGGCCTGTCCACTAAAAATATACCTGAATCAGTCAAATTCTTTCTGAAAATATCCCATTCCACTGCAACATCCTCCTCCAGACCCAACTCAACACCGTTATACTAGCTTCAGCCTATCGTACCTCTCTCCGAGATCCATCTCGCTTGAGGTTGAGACTATTTACCAAGTCCTATGTTAGAAAAGAATCATGTCCCAGACCTAGGATAGCATCCCTCCCAACTGAGATGCAATGTCCCGATCTCGGCTTCCATGCCATCCATTGAAGAACAACTGGTAAAGTATTTCAGATATTTTTCCATGTCTGTGATCCAAAGGACGAGAACGTTTCTGTCGATCGCAACCAGGACAACACTGATCCATGCATAAAATATTTTTCCTTGATCACCCTTTTCCATATTCTTAGCTTCATCAAGGCTCTCCATAAGGTGTTTGATGCCAAAGATCTATAGAAAACAAATATATTACGTAGTCCCCATCCTCCATAGTGTTTAGGTTTAGTTATGGATTGCCAGCTACATAAAAGATAACATCATTTTTTTTTTGTTTCCCGACCAGAGGAATGATATAATCAACTTGTGAATCATGTGGAGAAATGGAATCGATATATGAGCAAGGGACATCCAGTATAACAGAAGACTCTCTAGAACCACTTTTATTAAAACAAAGAGCCCCCCGAGGGAGAGCCATTTATTAGTGATTTATTTTGGTATCGAACTTGTCAATAAGTCATTGCCAGTCCTTCGACTTATAAAAATATGGCTTCATCATATATCCCAAATATTTAAAGCCCACAACAAGCTCTTTACAAGATAAAAGGAGTAAATATTTTAAAGATAGTACCTAGAGATTCTCTTGTTGAATGGGAGAATCTCTTGACATTATAAGGATGTCATCAAAAAATAAAATGTGAAGAATCTTTATCAATCTGGAAACCTTTATCCCCGTGAGAGTACCATCAACTTGTGCTTTCTTTAAGGAGAGAATAAGACCTTCCATAACCAGGATGAAGAGTAAGGGCGACAGCGGGAAACCCTGTCTAAGTCCTTTGTTTCTCTTGAAGAAATCATAAGCCTCTCCATTAATCAAAATAGCATAGGTTGTAGAGATGACACAAGCCATAATCCAATTAGTTGTTGATAGCCCAAAGTGATGCAGACCCCCGACCCTTGAACCAGAATCCGCTACAAGATCATTCTCCCTTCAGATCCGCAAAACCGAAATGGTTCTTTCGGGCCTTCACTAAAACCCAATGAACTCGATCCACAGGTCCTTTCCCGAAAAATCCACCTATACAAACACACACTAGGTGCGAGCTTTCACCTGCACACAACCTCCAGACACGACCGCGACCTTTTCCCGAAAAAGGAAATTTCGTGTTTAGTGATTTCATGAACCCTGGCGTCGAGTTCTCTGGCTCCTCGATACCTCGACCACAACCTTAATTCTGAAGGTGTGTCGCATTCTGCGACTTCGGGACTTCCGATGCCAAGAGTTCCAACTCCTTGTCCTCGAAATTGCCGAAAAGATGAAATACCAAAATGCCAAAATTTCAGCCTACGCGACTGCATCCTCCATGACCATAACCCTTCTCCAAATCCACGTCGTGTTTCACAACTTTGGGGTTTTCATCACCTAGTGCCCTGACTCCTTGTCTTCGGGATTGCCGAAAAGCCGAATCCCGAAATGCTGAAATGACAAAATGGCTGGTCTACAGCTATTCCTCCGAACGATTTCGGAGTTTCACGTTTTGAAATTTCGTAATTCCCACTGCACCGATTCCTTTCCCCTTCANCCACGAAATGTCGGTCTTTCACCCCAAACTGGGATCAATGGCTCATAGCCTCTCCTGATATGAAGACTTGTGTCTTTTCAGGATTTCATGGGTCAAGAGTTTTGAACTCTTACCCTTTGCATTCTCAGTAGCCGAAATGTCGAAATTTTCCTTTTGGGGATTTCCCTGAAACCTCGACCGCTCGCCACATGTCCTCCTGTTGGGTCATGATCCTTTCGGGATTTTGACAAGTCCTCTTCCTAGCACCTACACGATATTAACCCATGTGAAACTCCTCCTAGATCTGATGGCTATTGGTCCATGCGCCTAGATTTGATGACCCAGATCCATTCCTCCCTTGTGTGCTTTCCTGCCTACGCCTGGATGTAGACTCGACGGTCCAGATCTCATCCTCTACAACTAATCCAATGACAGTTGTGCTCCCTCCTGATCTTGTGCTTCTTCCTTCCTACCTTAGAAGATTTTCCAAGTTTCAAAGGTCTCGACCTTTGATTCTTTGCAAACCCTGTTACCTTGGGTCTTGCCTGCATTCTAAGAGGTGTTCCCCCTCCTAAGCTTCGAGACTATGAAGCCTTGAAAGGTTTCCCCAGCTTCTGCACTCACAGCTATCGCTCTGTGCACAAAGGCATTGTTCCTCCTGAGCTTTCTCAAATTCTAAACCCTCTAAAGGATTTTCTTGGCCTTCTGCTCTTATCGACTATGGCCCTATGTACAAAGGCACTCTTCCTCCTGAGCTTCTGAACTTGAGACAAGTTCACTCCAAAACCACAAAGGGTTTCTCGACCTCTGCACTCCTTGCAGCTATTACTTTGTGCGCAAAGGCACTTTTCCTCCTGAGCTTTAGATTTGAAACAAAGTCTTCCTGCGCCCACTCCTTGCTCGATGCACTCCTTGCAAAGCTTCTACACACAATTGTGTTATCTGTCCTGAGCTTGTCTGTGGTTCTAACCTCAAAGGTCTCTATCCCTTTCTCTTCTTGAAAGGATGGAAATGCCTTCTGACAACTTCCTGCTCAAGCACACTTTGTTGAGCCTACAGGGTGTTCAGTAACCCTATGAAGGTCTTCTGTTGACACTTCTCTTCCCTCTGAACTCATACCAGAGTTCCTTCTGTGCCCACTTGCACTTGCTCAATGCCCTCCTGGCAGAGCTTCCACACAATCCTCAGTGACTCTGTCTTCTTGCTGAACTCAAATATATTCCTCCCTTCAATGCATCCAAGGCATTCGCTCAATGCCCTCTTGGCAGAGCCTTACAAAATTCTTAGAAATTCAGTCTTCTCTATGCCATCTATGCAACTGCTCAATGCCCACCTAGCAGAGCTTCTACATAATCCCTCAGTGATTTTGGTCTATCTTGTGCTCTCTTCTGCACAATCTTACCTCCAAGGTATTCAATAACCTTGAGGCTTCTCCCTGAGTCTAAAACTTCCTCTGGTGCGCCCTCTTGGCACGTCTCTGTCCAAATTCTGCAGAATTCAAAAGTGCACTTTATGCACTGGCTTACAGAACCCGCAGTGTTTTTTCATGCAACCTCTTGCATGAAGCCACAAAGAACCAGGCCTAAAATCAAAGAACTCAGCAGACAACTACTTCTTTCTGTAACCTGCAAATGCATACCTAACATACATCTACAACATATCATCAACACATGAAGACATTCATTGACATACACAGAATAACATGCAAGAAAAACTGCTATGTTTGTATTAATCAAGAATGCCTGATTACAATGTGTTTGAGCTCGAACTGCAACAGAGTCTCGGCTCTTCTCTTCTTCCTATTCTCTATTTTTGTTCCCTATCAACTGACTATCCTACAGATACAAAGGTTATTTTTACAAAAGGGGTCTCCTCGAGTGCTTCCCTCCATCCTCACCAACTCTCAATAATTTACATTCAATTACATTGAATAGTTGTCTAGTCCGAATTGGATCTAGATCTCTTTCTACCTATCAGCCATTAAGGTGACACTAACTACAGCCTTCTCAAAGGCACGGCTTTGGCTCTTCATCCTTACAATCATTTAATACAAATTCAAAATTTGAAAAACGAGAGGGTTGCACCTCTCCTCTCCTCCATTGAATGCATGCTTGATGAGCTAGCTAGCTAGCGCATTGTTGTCTTGGAGAAATGCTCCTGCATCATACTCCTCTGTTGTGAAAAATTCATGAGCTTCCCAGCATGTTTGTCGAAATCCACCTGGATCCCAAACATTTCTTTAGAGTTTTCCATCCACTCCATCGCTTCACTGCTACTGCTACATCTACCCTGCTGCTATGGCAGGTTCTCCTCTGCTCAGCTTCCCTTTGTTGACCACTTCTGTTGATCTGATCATCAACCTTCTTATCTCTTCAATCACCATGTCTAGCTGCTCCAGTGGCTAGATCTCCTTATGAAGTCTTATCAGCTGCACTTCTTCCTTGTAAATGGGTTGATCAACTAGATCTCCCATGCCATCGTTTTCCTCTTCTATGACACTAGCTGGCCACTTTGCTACAGACTCCAATTCTACAATCTTCTCATTGAACTGATGCTCAACTTCCTCCTCTGATAGCTTTTCTTCTGCCAGTTCTCCTTTTCGCATATCTCCAACTTCTTCTATCTGCTCCTCAGACTGGAATTCTCCTTCATCTTCTGCTGCATGCCTTGGCACTGCAGTCATCATCATCTGTTCAACTCCCTGGCTGAAATTTTTGAGCGATTCCTCATAATGCTCCTCTTCTAACATCTGCATGACTGTCTGCTCATGGTAGTCATTTATTGGCTCTAGATGGTTCAACCAATCCTCTAGCATCTCTAACTCCATGTCACGTGGAGTGAGCATATTATTTGCATGTTCTTCTTCTTCCCTTACTGCCAGCTTTAGTGCTACAGCTGTCTCCCCTTTAGGTTCCTGGTTGAAAACTTCGAGCCATTCTTCTGAATGCTCCTTCTCCTCTGCTTGGGAAAACATCAATGTTTGCTCCATTTCTCCCTCCATGACAGTCTCTGTTGGTTGTCTTTCTGCTATTGCTGCATCGACGACAAACACACTAGCCTCCACTAGGCTACTTGGTAGGAATACCTTTATCCCTCCAATCATCAGAAGATTCCTTTGATCCTCTCCTGTCAACACTCCTTGCTGATCTGAACTCTCCTTTGAGTTCATGAGACTCTCAAACAGTCTCATCTCCTCTCTCTTGGCCACCTGGCAACATGGGATTTCTTCTCTTCCCTCCTGGCAGTCTATGAGATCAATCGATCCCATCTCATTGCCCTCCTGGCAACTTGAATTTTCTGTTCTGCCCTCCTGACAGTCTTTGAGATCATCCTGTGACCTCTTCTCCTCATCATCACTGAGATTTCTCCCAGCCTATGGCTCATAGACGTGAACCACTTCCTCCTCTAGTTCATTGAGGTCTTCAGCATGCCTCAACCATCCTCTCAACAGTCTTTGCTGTCTTCTGGCCAACAATTTCTTAATCAACCATTTCACCTTCATCTTCATGGACCATTCATATACCCATTGTGATTTTGTGCTCTGTTGCATCTGCAATACAAGCTCTTCCATCCTTGCTTTGATCTCGGCGAGTTCTTTATCCATCTCAGCCTTGCTTTGCTGCTAGTGGTTCTTATTTCCACTATGTCCATGGCCTTCAGTAGCCATCTTCATGCCTTCTACCTGTCTTCTTGGCATTTCTGTTGTTGTCACTCTGCAACTGAGAGTTCTTCCAGCCTTTCCTTACAGTTGTCTTGACTGTCTTTTGACTGTTTCACACTTGCAACAATCATCACAGAGTTTCAACACTCTGTCTCCTCTTTCCTCTGACTCCCTCTGCCTGCAATATACCGACAGAAACAAGCTCTGATACTACTTGAAGGTATCAGACTATATCCCTTCATAGTCCTCCTCTTGTCTGTGATATGTAAACAGAAAAATATGTTGCTTTCCTCTTTATCTATTCTACCTCCCTCTTCCTACAGTATACTAACAGAAACAAGCTTTGATACCACACTAATGCAGACCCCCGACCCTCGGGCTAGAATCCGCTACAGGTTCATTCTCCCTTCAAATCCGCAGAACCGAAATGGTTCTTTCGAGCCTTCATTAAAACCCAACGAACCTGATCCAAAGGTCCTTTCCTGAAAACCCCACCTGCACAAACACACACTAGGCACAATCTTTCACCTGCACATGGCCTCCAGACATGACCGTGACCTTTTCCTGAAAAAGGAAATTTTAGGTTTCACGATTTCGCGAACCCTGGTGTCGAGTTCTCTAGCTCCTTGATCCTCCAATCTCCGAAATGACGAAATGGCTCAATCAACGATTATCCCCTGGCCAATCCATATTCCATGTGACCACCTTCTCTCGTGACCGCATCCCTAATTCTGAAGGTGTGTCGCATTCCGCGACTTCGGGACTTCCGACGCCAAGCATTCCACCTTCTTGTCCTCAGAATTGCTGAAAAGCCAAAATATAGAAATGCCAAAATTCCAACCTATGCTACTGCGTCCTCCATGACCACAACCCTTCTCCAAATTCATGTCATGTTTTGCAACTTCGGGGTTTTCATCACCCAGTGCCCCGACTCCTTGTCTTTGGGATTGCCGAAAAGCTGAATCCCGAAATGCTTGGTCTACAACTATTCCTCCAAATGCTTTCAGAGTTTCGCGTTTCAAGATTTCGCAATCCCGCTGCACCGATTCCTTGCCCCTTCAAGCTCCCGGTATCTGAAATACTGAAGCACCGAACCCCGAAATGCCGGTCTTCTGCCCCAAACTGAGATCAATGGCTCATAGCCTCTCATGATCTGACGACTTGTGTCTTTTCGGGATTTCACGGGTCAAGAGTTCTGAATTCTTACCCTTTGCATTCTCGGTAGCCGAAATGCCGAAATCCTCCTTTTGGGGATTTCCCCGAAACCTCAACCACTCGCCACGTGTCCTCCTATTGGGTCATGATCCTTTCGTGACTTTGATGAGTCCTCTTCCCAGCACCTACACAAGATTAACCCGCATGCATCTCCTCTTGGGTCCGATGGTTATCGGTCCATGCGCCCAGATCTGACGGCCCATATTTGTTCCTCCCTTGTGTGCTTTCCTGCCTGCACCTGGACATAGACTCGACAGTCTAGATCTCATCCTCTACAGCTAATCCAATGACAGTTGTGCTCCCTCCTAATCTTGCGCTTCTTCCTTCTTGCCTTAGAAGATTTTCCAAGTTTCAAAGGTCTCGACCTTTGATTCTCTACGAACTCTATGACCTTGGGTCTCGCCTGCATTCTAAGAGGTGTTCCCCCTCCTGAGCTTCAGGATTGTGAAACCTTGAAAGGTTTCTCCGGATTTTGCACTCCTTGTAGTTATTGCTTTGTGCGCAAAGGCACTGTTCCTCTTGAGCTTTCTCAAACTCTGAACCCTCCAAAGGGTTTTCTTGGCCTTCTGCTATTCTTGGCTATGGCCCTATGTAAAAAGGCACTCTTCCTCCTGAGCTTCTAAACTTGAGACAAGTTCACTCCAAAACCACAAAGTGTTTCTCGACCTCTGCACTCCTTCCAGCTATTACTCTATGCACAAAGGCACTTTTCCTCCTGAGCTTCAGATTTGAAAAAAGTCTTCCTGTGCCCACTCCTTGCTCCATGCACTCCTTGTAGAGCTTTTGCACACAACTTTGATATCCGTCCTGAGCTTGTCTGTGGCTCTAACCTCAAAGGTCTCTATCTGTTTCTCTTCTTGAAAGGATGGAAATTCCTTCTAGCAACTTCCTGCTCAAGCACACTTTGCTGAGCCTGTAGGGTGTTCAATAACCCTGTGAAGGTCTTCCCTTGACACTTATCTTCTCTCTGAACTCAGACCAGAGTTCCTTCTATGCCCACTTGCACTTTCTCAATGCCCTCCTAGCAAAGCTTCCACAAAATCCTCAATGACTCTGTCTTCTCGTTGAACTCAAATAGAGTCCTCCCTTCAATGCATCCAAGGCATTTGCTCAATGCCCTCTTGGCAAAGCCTTACAGAAGTCTTAGAAATTCTGTCTTCTCTGTGCCTTCTATGAAACTTCTCAATGCCCTCCTAGCAGAGCTTCTACATAATCCCTCAGTGATTCTAGTCTGTCCTATGCTCTCTTCTACATAGTCTTACCTCCAAGGTATTCAACAACCTTGAGGCTTCTCCCTGAGTCTAAGACTTCCTCTGGTGCACCCTCTTGGCACGTCTCTGTCCAAATTCCGTAGAATTCAGAAGTGCACTCTATGCACTGGCTTACAGAACCCGCAGTGTTTTTTCATGCAACCTCTTGCATGAAGCCACAAAGAACCAAACCTAGAATCAAAGAACTCAACAAACAACCACTTCTGTCTGTAACCTGCAAATCCATACCTAACATACTTCTACAGCATATCATCAACACATGAAGACATTCATCGACATACAGAAAATAACATGCAGGAAAAACTTCTCTATTTGTATTAATCAAGAATGTCTGATTACAATGTGTTTGAGCTCGGGCTGCAACAGAGTCTCATCTCTTCTCTTCTTCCTATTCTCTATTTTTCTTCCCTATCGACTGACTATCCTATAGATACAAAGGTTCTTTTTACAAAAGGGGGCTCCTCGAGCGCTTCCCTCCATCCTCACCAACTCTCATTAATTTGCATTCAATTACATTGAATGGTTGTCTAGTCCGAATCAGATCTAGATCTCTTTCTACTTGTCAGCCATTAAGAAGACACTAACTATAGCCTGCTCAAAGGCATGGCTTTGTCTCTTCAGCTTTACAATCATTTAATACAAATTCAAAATTTGAAGAACAAGAGGGTTGTGCCTCTCCTCTCCTCCATTGAATGCGTGCTTGATGAGCTGGTTGGCTGGCGCGTTGTTGGCTTGGAGTGATGCTCCTACATCACAAAGCCACATTGTAGTAGAATTAATCTTAGGAAATCCCAATTGGTACAATAACATGCCTTTTTTAAATCAAGTTTTAAGATTATTGCTTGAAGTTTTTTATTTTTAATACTATGTAAACATTCATGTGTAGTACCAATTGCATCAAGTATTTGTCTTCCTTTAAGAAAACCCAACTTCTCTTCTGAAAGTGATCTAGACAATACTGGCTTGCTTCTCTTTGCAATAACTTTAGCAAAGATCTTGTAACATAAGTTACAAAGAGAAATAGGCCAAAAATTACTGAATGAAGATGGACTATTAACTTTGGGAATCAAATCCAGAAAAGTTGAATTAATCGAACTGATAACCTCCCCTCTAATTCTTTTTTCTTCAACCATATCTAACAAATCATGTCCAACCAACTCGAAAAAAGTAAGGAAAAATTCAATTGTCCATCCATCAGGACCGAGACTTTTGTCCTTAGCAAAACCCCTTAGAGTCTCATAGATTTCATCCTTCGAAACCACCCTTTCTAGTGAAAGTACATCATCCTCACTCACAAAATTTGGGAACAACCTGATAGAGTTTATCTGATCTTCAATATTGTTCTGGACTATATCACTAAAGAAAGACTTGAAGTAATTGCTTCTTCCTTGATGGCCTGTTTCCCCGAATGGATGCCCATTGTATCATCCTTTATCTCCCAGATGTATTTTTTATTTCTTTTATATCTTGTGAAATAGTGAAAAAACTTGGTATTCTTATCACCTCTTTTAATCCATATCTCCCTACTCTTTCAACGCCACCTTTCTTCCTCCGCCAACAATAATTTCTTCCTTTCTGCCTCAAGTGTGTACAAAGAGTGAACAAAGGTATCAGAACTTGTTCCCTATGTCAAATGTTTCTAGCTGAAATCAAGAGCCTCTTCAATCTTAACCATGTCTAACTGATCCCGGAGGCGCTTCTTCTTAGCCCACAATTTAACTCGAGCTTTTAAAAGAGATAGTTTTCCAACCAGTCTCCTTTGTGCTCCTATAATAAGAAGAAGACATGGATTGTTCCAAACATCCCGAACCATACCAACAAAATATTCATCGCCAATCCATGCTGGGTTTAACTTAACAGGGTATGCAACCACCAGAATCCCAACACCAAACTCAAGGAAAACCGGTGCATGATCAGATAGGAAAGGGAATTCAACCCAGGTCCTATACCTCAAAGTGGATGCGATGAGATCCTCTGCTACATAAATCCGGTCAAAGCATTTTTCTATACTGTCAGCACCGGACCTATCATTATTCCACGTAGGAATGACCTCAGACGGGACAACATCCACTAAGCTAGTTTTTAAAAATAGTGATTTAAAAAAACCCGCCAATGAGTCAAGTTGTGTTGATTGCCCCCAAACCTTCTCAAAAGAAGTAGTGAAATTCATGTCTTTATGTGCTAATAAACCTGTACCATCCATAGAATCCTAGAAATCTTTGCAATCCTGACAGGGCCCGTAAACATTTAGAAGAGTTATATTTCTGGTGTCCATTAGAGGAGTTCCTAATATAAAAATACCACCACTTCTTAGATAGGGATCAAGTACAAAAAAAATTGGATCCCGAGATTCTAGAAGTCCCCACGGAACTAACAACACAGATCATCCAGTCGTGTATGATCCTATTCATAAATAATCTTTCCTTATCTGCAACCACCAAAGTTTCTTGAAGGAAAATAATGTTTGGAGAAGTTTTAGACAAGAGTCTATGAGTGGAGGCCATTTTCAGGGGTCCCCCAACCCCTCTGATGTTAAGGGAAAGAAGGATCGTGATTTATCCCTTGCTAGGTATTTCATGCCTCTAAGTGCCCCTTGTTTAGTGATCGTAAAAGGTGAAGTATCTGAAATAGTACTGCTAGCCCCTGCCTTTTGGCAGGCACTTCTTGTTTTAATTGGTGAGAATTCAAACCCCAAACCCCTTGACCACGTAAGGTCGGTAACAAAATGTGCCCCATTCCCTTGTTTACCCTTGGAGATCCCTTGGACTAGCTAACTATCCACTGGAAGGTTGCCCAAATAGGTCGGTAAAGGAATAGCATTAGAATCCCTGTTAAGTGGAAGTACTAAATCGAAAATCAATCTATCCAAAACAGAATCACTAAGGGCCAACTCACTATAACCCAGAACAATAAAAGAAATATCCCCAGTTCTAGACAAACTATTTGTATTAGCAGTAACTCCACAGATAGGAGAAACCTCATCTGAATTCAAAGTTTTGTCCCCACCCAAAGTAGTGAACTCAGGTTGTACACAATTAGTCTTTTCATAATCTAGAACCTTCCTTAGGGACTGTTCAGGGAAGAGGATAGAATTTAAATTTTCGTGCTCCCAAGAAGATAAAGATAAGTAAAGTTTAGGGAAAAAGTGTTTCAGCTTACCCACAAAAATTGTGTTCCGCGCAGTAGGATTGTCCTCTGAGATAATCCCTGGATAATCCAGTGGGTCTTGTTCTTCCTCCAGCAGAGTGGCACTGTCACCAAGCATTTCATCTGAAGAATCATCGTCAGCCAAAGAGACAAATATGTTTGGACACTCATGTCTCAAGTGACCAGTCCGCTTGCAGATAATACAACGGAATGGTATCCCTAGATAGTCCAAATGTTGAACAAACAAAAGACCCTACCACTCAATATCTAAAACTTTCAGGAGCCCCGCTTGTATGTCCATTTCTACAAGGACTTTTGCCATTTTTTTATCCAGAGACTTCAGAGCAGCTTCATCTATACTTAAAAAACATCCAATGGAATTCCCTACCGCCTCCAGAGCTTTTAAGTTCCATGGTTATAAGGGAAGAATCGGGAGGAGCACCCACATATGCCTAAAACTAAAATATTCAGTCACATGATTAAAACTAATGCGCAACCTTTTTAACATCATGCTCCCTCTGTCGTAACTCCAGAACTAGTTCAAGACTAAATCATAATCCTCTAAACTATTGAACACAAAGCCCATCCATCCTCTCGGTAGTGATAGCACCTCAGGAGAATATCCTAGCAAAGGTTCTCAGCACCTGAGCACCCACTCATCAAGGGGTGAAACACAACGAGAGCGATAAGCCAGTCTCCCAACTAAGGCACAAAGCGCCAAGTTGTAGGACTCTTCTAAACCAATGTCCATTCCCATAACCAACTTCCGCTTTGATTTTTTGGTTTCCACACCTTCACCGTGCGCTTGACCCTGTTTCTTTGGTCTAGTCAGGTAATTCTTAAAGACTCTTTGTCATTGACATTTTTTTCTACCCCCAAACCCTCCTTCGCCAACCCTCCTGAACCATGAACCCTCTTTGCAGGCGGAGAAACCCTGGTAATCCCTCCTGCTAACTTTGCAACGACTTGTGGAATACAAGGCTCCAAAGTGTTTATAGGCTTGTGCAAATAACGAGGCTCGACAAGTAAAACACCTACATTAACCTCCGTAATAAATCTCTCACCAGAGTGACGATAAGTGTCATTAATCCCACTGATTGCATCCACCGAGGTGAAGAAACGTGACCTCTCCCAATGCTCCTCGTCATCTGCACTCAACAATGTGTTGACTTCACTTTCCATTAAGGCAGCACCTGGAGGTCGCTAGAGGCTCCAGCACCAAACACAATCAAGTATGACTGCAGAAGGGTCTCGTCATTGTTAATACAGTCTAGGAAACGAGTAGTTAGTTAATAAATGACAAGAAAATGTCAACAATGTCGTACTTAGGTGATCGACAAGGTGGCTCATAACACTAACTCCATTCTTAGAACATTAACGAACTAGTTCTTCTGGTTCAAACTTCAAATGAAACCATAACACTAGTTTTCCAACACTGGACACCCTCATCGACTTCTCCAAGGGGCCAACTAACTAGACTTTCGTCTCACCAGATCATAAAAACGCCATCCCACTCCCCTGACAAACCACTTCATGCTTGTTTTTCTAGCTCTTGCTTCAAATGTTTCAGGAAGTTTGAGTTCCAGAACCCATCACCCATACGACATCTGCCATGGAAGTTGTAACTATTGTTCCCACTCTCCAATTTAAAATCACATATGTTCCCGCTCTTCTCCCAAGTTTTGTCTTCATACTAAGGATCATGAGAAATATCAATTACCCCCCACTGGTGTAAGTACTTGTATTATTTCCCTTGTAATTTCATGTTACACCTTTCTAGAATGATGTCCTGTAAGGTGTGACCAAATGTGGGACATCCTTCTTTGGCTTTCAAAACAAATATGGCTTTGAGAATGTGACTTGGTCTTGAGCATTAATGAATCAAAAAGTAAAGTGAATGATGGTTCGAGTGGAAGACCATAAAATCATATGCAAGTAAATAGTTTTCTGAAAATTTTATGATAAATGTTTATCCCATGCCTTTAACTAATTTTTTTTTAATGAACATTAGCATACAAAAATGTACTTGATGTGTCTTTACATGGAGGTCGAGTTGGAGCTTGAGCTTGACAATTTATAGCATGTATCAACTTTATGATCGTTGAAGGGTTTGATATATGTAGTCAGTGATTATATGATTATAAACGGAAAACTATACAAATTTGATATTTGTATTAAAAATAATAAATTTAGTATGACATAATTTAGAGGATTCGGTACAAGTAGGGATGATAATTTTATGATGCAAGCTTGATTTAGCTGGATACTATTGGTAATATTGATGAGGTTTAGGGTTCCAAAGTTTTGGTTCGGTGGAGTTTCATGTTAATAATGGTTTTCTCTAAGTTTTTTTTACATTATTTGTTTTGGAAAATATTATTATTAAATCTGTTAATTTGTTTTTGAAAATATTATTATTAAATTTTTCAGAAATTTTTATATTATTGGTTTTTGAAAATATTATTATTAAGTTTGTTTATTTGTTTTTGAAAATACTATTATTCAATTTGTTTATTATATGTAAAAAATAAATTTATTTACTAGTTTACACATACATACTTTTTTAGATTTGA
>SNQJ01S0179513.1:0-19523 GCA_010110895.2 Picea sitchensis | reverse complement strand
CTCTATCTTCTAGCCATTTGACCTAGCTACAAACTGTGCGATAACAGGTCCATTCTCTCATGATAAGAGGGGATGAAGGCCTAGAGGTTGATTGCAATTGTTGCTAAAAGGAATAAAAGAATGATGCTAAAGAAAGAAAGGAATGATAACAAAGGACTCTTAAAATCTAGTCCAACTTGAGCTCTACCCTTTCCGCATTCGCCCTAGTCCCAAACAGTGATTCTATAGCTTGAAACCTTATAAATGGGGACTTGCAAATATGATAAGAGGACAAACAAAAAGGAAGATAAAGGGGTTTGGAAAAACGTAGCACTTACAAAGTGGTAACTCGAGAGAAAGCACACCCTCCACAAAGTCGCTCATAGAAATGGATTCAGTGACACCATAAGCCATGAAGTAAGTCCAACACGTACCACTATCACACTTACTATTGAAGGGTTCTTTTCTTTCATTGTTTCCATCGGGACATATCCCTCTATCTTGGTCTTTTATTTCACTATTTTGGTTGGCACACCTAACAGGGTTTGATGAAGACCCTCCCATATTCAAATTTGCCAACTTACATAAAGTCCTAAGCTGGTGTGATATTTGAAGGGGATAATGAAGTGAATTGTTCATGTGGCTTATATCTTAAGTAACAACTTACTTTGCATGATTTAAGGACTAGTATATCTTATGAACATTGTATTTTGATTTGGATGCCTTTGACATGGTTCTTTGAAGGATGCCCCGAGATTTCACCCAGGACGTTGTGCCTTTATTGCAGGATATGGCACGTGTGATGTAGAGCAGTCAGTTACCCAATGACTTGACACACTCAGACATGGGCTCTCACATCTTCAGGACCGTGGATGATGGATACATGGGCTTGATTTTTGACAAATTTGGTCATGGTGGCACAGAGATGGGCAGAAATCCCACACTTTGGGCTCTACACCCTAGAGGCTATTTTTCATTGGATGGAGGACGTTGCACAGGGATATGATTGGAGGACTCACTAAGACGATGTACAACCTTCTCCTCTTCAGAGGCCACCCCTTGCACCTTGGACGTTAGGCATTTAGATGATGACGTTAAGCTAGGGTTTGATAAAGTAATGGGGTTTGCTACCACTTGAATGCCAGTGATACCTTTGAGATGGGTGTAGCATTCTTCCACCACCTTTGTATCTCAAACAATGACACATGGACTCAGAGAGGCCCTCTTATCCTATTGGGGGAATGATGTCACCACACGTGTGACCATTTATGTATTATTTTTCACATTTTGACATTTGTAAATGCAAATCTGAGGGGTCGACCCCACTGAGAGACATGTCTATTCACATTTGTAACTTTTGGAGCGTTAGGGTCTCCTTATAAATAAGGATAACGCTCCTCTCATTTTTGGATCATCACATCCTCACTCATTTGGAGTGGAGTGATGCAGGAGCATCATTGGCAAGCGTGCAGAGGTGGGACCACTCAACACGTGAGAGTTCTCCTGGAACTTCAATGTGGCAGTTCAACTGATTTCAAGATCCACCTCCACTTAGCGTCGAAATTCACCTTCGGAGACACGCTTGAACCGATGTCAGGTTTTCCCTTTGAAACAAGTTTTTGGAATTGTAAAACAGAGCAGAAGTTCCACTTCGGCTCTGGAAAGAGACCGATCTAAGATAGCGTAGGGTAAGGTTTAGAGTAGGCAAGTAGCCAGGGAAAACCCTAGGGATATTTTGAGTTATGAAAAAATTTGTAAGCCCAGTTAGCAGGGGGAAGTAGGAAGAGAGAAGTCATCTGTGAGAGAACTGCGAGTGAGAAGAAAGATCTCAGCTTTTGAACTACTGAAATTTGTATGTGTTATGTAGCCAGTGGACACTTATAAATAGAACAGAATGGAAAATTGATCCAAATGTGTTGTGCTTGGACTATGTGTATTTTCCTATTAATTTCTGTTTTATAAGCAAGTGAATGGAACGGTGAGTTTTTCCAGTTTCAATTGTTTCTCTTCATTAGGAGCTCTACAAGGTGTGCATTGAGCCAGAGAGAAACGTTGGGGAATTGTTTTCTCTTCACCAGGAGCTCTGCAAGGTGTGCATCGAGCCAAGGAGAAAACGTCGTGAATATAAGTTATCGACATCTGAACCAGATAGAGCTCAGAAGGGATAACACCTTGAAAGTGTTGTCGAACTCCAGGAATTCATTCCCTGGAAGAATCGAAGACCAACTCTTCCCAGACTTAGAAATATTCTAAGTTGAAATCAAGTAAAGCTCAGAAGGAATAACGTTGTCGAGCGTCGAATCACGGTGGAAATTCCCGCAGACCGTCCGATTGAAAAAGAGGAGCGAAGGCTTTAACCCTGCAAAGATCCAAGAGGAGAGTTCGGGGATCTGAAAGGACAGTGGAGGATCCTCGACGAGGAACACCGAAACCCCGCAGGTCATTGGATCAGGTAGAGATGCGAGGAGGCTAGCGGCGAGAGGTTCTTGATGTTCATTTCAGGACTTTGGGTACCGGGAGTTGGAAGGACGAAGGTTTTTTCCCCTAGAACCCTGAATCGTGAAATAGCAAAATCGCGATTCGACGTGAGCCGTCGATCACAAGAATTATTGTGAGTCGTTGATCGAACGTCAAAACATTTCAGCGTTTCGGCATTCGACATTTCGGATTTTCGGTGACCGGAGACTCCAAGGAGCAGTGATACTCCTTGTATCCTGATTTCGCGAAACGCGAAATCCCGAAATCGACAGACACCAGGCATTTCAGCATATCAACTTTGGACATTTTGGCTTTTCGGCGATCGGAAACTCCAAGGATAGGGACACTCCTTGCATCTTGATTTCGTGAAACGCAAAATATCGAAAAGGAACAGGCACCGGGTATTTCGGCTTTTCGACGACCGGAGACCCTAAGGAGCGAGGATATCCCTTGCATCCAGATTTTGCGAAACATGAAATCCCGAAGGAGTGAGCGCTGAGCCATTTCGACATTCCGGCTACCGGGAGTTCGAGTGGCCAGAAGATAAGACACTTGACCCGTGAAGTTCCATTCCCCGATAAATTCCTTTTCGACTTGGCACTTGGTCACAGCCCTTGGTCATGCGTTGTGGGGAGCTCACGCTTGGCGCCCGAAAAAGCCAACTGAGCATTCGTAAGGGACCTGTGTATTCGTCCGAAGGATTCCAGTTCGGAACAAGAAGAGCCATTTCGGCACCAGAATCAGAAGATCCTGACCGGGAGGTCGTGCAGCCCTTAGGAGGAATAGGGGGTCTGCATCAGGTGGTATCAGAGCACATTTTTCGTCTGTAGATTTCAGGCGAAGGAGGAAAAAGAAGGAGACAGAAAAACTCAGATTTGTACTCTGTGTGTGACAGGCAGTCAACACCATGCCACCAAGAAGACGAGATCCGCCTTTAGGCAACCGTGTTGTAGAAAGGGAAGTGCGAGAGCTTCGCGCTCGAATGGAGACAATGGAAGCAACACAGAGAAGAGCACCTGATGCTGGGGATGTTAGTGATGCAGAAAGTGAAGAATTTGAGGCTGAAGAAGCTGCAAGAGAGGATGTTGCAGAAGAACGGTTGTTGAGAGCAGTTGCTAGATTGGGAGGCAGAGCTAAGATAGAGGTTCCCATGTATGAGGGGAATCTAGATGCTGAGGAACTACTGGACTAGATAAGGTCCATGGACAAACACTTTGACTATGAAGATGTCAATGAGGAGAAGAAGGTGAAGCAGGCAGTCACCAGGCTAAAAGGGCATGCAACATTATGGTGGGATGAACTGCAGGATGAGAGGAGAAGTAAAGGCAAACAAAGGATAAAGAATTGGGACAGGATGGTAGCCAAACTGAAGGCTAAGTTCAAACCCAAGGACTACCAGATCAATCTGTTCAAAAAACTACAGAACCTGAGACAGAAAGAAATGACAGTCAAGGAGTACACCGAGGAGTTCTACAGGCTGAACATCAGAACTGGACAAAGGGAGAGAGACGAAGAAAAAGTCGCCAAATATGTAAATGGCTTGAGATATGAAGTCCAGGACGAGTTGAGCATGATGTCAGTGAGGACTGTGGAGGATGCTTATCAGTTTGCTTTGAAGGCAGAGGAGAAGCTGGCCAGAAAGAAGAACCAGTGAGGAAGAGGTAAAAGCTCGGTCCCAAGTAAGAGCAATGGATGTAACCATGACAGGGCACATCAGTCTAAGGACGAGGATGAGAAACCACACAATCACTTGGAATGAGGAGGAAGTTCACGAGGAAGACAGGGTGGTGGAAGAAACTCTTCTAGAGGAAGAGGTAGAGGAGGAGTAAGGTGCTATAATTGTGGAAAGATAGGGCACATGTCTTGGGAATGTCCCGAGAAGAAGAAGGAAGGAGGAGAAGCTCACATTTCAGAATCAAAGCGAAGAGATGTTGAAGCAGAGGGAGCAGAGGATGGAGCATCCCTGATGTTGAGAAAAGTTCTCCTGAAACCAGAGGCAAAAATTGAGAAGCCAGTGCAGAGGAACAATCTCTTTAGGACAGCTTGCAAGACCAAGGATAGAGTCTGCAAGGTGATCATTGATAGTGGGAGTACTGACAATCTAGTGTCCACATAGATGGTGGAGAAATTGGAGATGAAGACAACTGCACATCCAAGGCCATACAAAGTCTCATGGCTGCAGAAAGGACACCAGGTAATGATTACTAAACAATGCTTGGTTGAAATTAAAATAGGAGGATATAAAGATGAAATCACATGTGATGTAATTCCCATGGATGTATGCCACATTTTGTTGGGAAGGCCATGGCAGTATGACAAAAATGTCATTCATGATGGGAGGAAAAATACATACACATTGGAGAAGAATGGTAGAATGCATATGTTGCTGCCAATGGAGGAGAAGAGAGAAAAGGAGGAAGCCAACACAAGCATACTTCTCATGAGTGGGAAAGAACTCCTTAAAGAAGTCAGGGGAGAACATGAGATGCAGTTCGTTGTCGTGAGGAATCCCAAAGTCATCCTCATGAGTACATCAATGGACGATTTACCTAAAGAAGTCCAGGAAATGCTGGATAATTTTGTGGATATAGTGGTGGATGAGCTGCCAAACTCATTGCCGCCCATCATGAGTATCAGTCATCATATCGACTTGATACCAAGAGCAAGCCTGCCAAACAAGGAAGCGTACAAATTAACACCTCGAGAGAATGAGGAGGTGAGAAACCAAGTCCAAGAGTTGTTGGATAAGGGTTTGGTCAGAGAAAGTTTGAGCCCGTGCGCAGTACCAACTTTGTTAAGCCCAAAGAAAGATGGAGGATGGAGAATGTGTACAGACTCGAGAGCCATCAACAAGATCACCATCAGGTATAGATTTCCTTTACCGAGAATGGATGATTTAATGGATTGCTTAAGAGGAGCAAATTTCTTTTCTAAAATAGATCTGAAAAGTGGATATCACCATATCAGGATGAGAGAAGGTGATGAATGGAAAACAACCTTTAAGACGAATGAAGGCCTGTATGAGTGGCTGGTTGTGCCATTTGGCTTAACAAATGCCCCAAGCACTTTTATGAGGCTGATGAACGAAATTCTGAAAGATTTCATTGGCAAGTTCGTGGTTGTATATCTGGACGATATACTGATTTTCAGCAAGACTAACGAGGAGCATTTGAGGCACCTAACGCTAGTGATGAGGAGGCTACAGAAGGAGAAGATGTTGATCAATCTGAAGAAGTCCTCTTTTATGAAGACAGAGCTAATTTACTTGGGTTTTGTGATATCTTCGAATGAATTGAAGATGGATCCAGAGAAGGTGAAAGCGATCAGAGAATGGTCGTCACCAAAGAGCAAGGTCGAGGTAAGGAGCTTTCATGGTTTAGCAAGTTTTTATAGAAAGTTCATTAGAGACTTTAGTGGGATTTGTACGCCCATGATGGATACAGTAAATAAGCGGCACAAGTCTTTTAAATGGACAGAGGAGGCTGAAAGGAGCTTCAATATACTGAAGGAGAAGATAACAGAACGACCAATTCTGATCTTGCCGAACTTTGGGAAGACATTTCAGGTAAGATGTGATGCAAGTGGAGTTGCAATAGGAGTTGTCTTGAGTCAAGATAACAGACCTATTGCCTACTTCAGTGAGAAGATGAATGAGACTAAGAGGAAATACTCCACATATGACAATGAGTTCTATGCCATCATTCAAGCATTGAAGAAATGGAGGCATTATCTTGTCCCGAAGGAGTTTGTCTTGTATAGCGATAACCAAGCTTTATAATTCATAACCCGACAAGAAAAACTGAATCAGAGGCATGCAAAATGGGTTGAATTTATGCAAAATTTTACTTTTGTCATAAAACATATTGTTGGGAATGCTAACAAGGTTGTTGATGCATTAAGCAGGAGATGTTTAATTCTGCAGGAATTCTAGGTGAAGACCTTGGCGTTTGAACACCTTAAGGATATGTATTGTGATGACACAGATTTCAAGGAGGCCTACGAAGCATGTAAAAACCATGTACTGAGAGATAGAAGTCAATGGATAGAGTACATGGTTCAGGAAGGATTGTTGTTCAAAGGAAACCAATTGTGCATACCAAGATGTTCAATGAGGGACAATCTCCTGAAGGAGAAGCATAGTGGAGGATTGGCTGGACATTTCGGCCATGATAAAATGTTTGCACAGTTGAGCAGCTCATACTGTTGGCCAAGTATGAGAACAGAGGTGATAAAATTTGTGAACAGATGTAGGATCTGTCAACATGCAAAGGGGAAAAGACAAAACACTGGATTGTATCAACCATTGCCAATACCAGAGAGGCCTTGGGATGCAATAAGCATGGATTTCGTGTTGGGATTGCCAAGAACACAAAGGGGATTCGATTCCATATTTGTGGTGGTAGATAAGTTTTCAAAGATGGCACATTTCATCCCATGCCAGAAGACCAGTGATGCAACACATGTTGCAAATCTTTTTTTCAGAGAAGTTGTAAGACTTCACGGTCTACCCAGGAGCATTGTCTCAGACCAAGACACAAAGTTTGTTGGTCACTTTTGGAGAAAGTTATGGAAGAAGATGGGGACATATTTGTCCTTCAGCTCAGCTTATCACCCTCAGACAGATGGGCAGACTGAGGTGGTAAATAGAAGTTTGGGAAATTTATTGAGAAGTCTGGTTACTGAACATCATAACCAGTGGGATCAAATTCTGCCACAAGCAGAATTTGCATACAATGACTCACCAAACAGGAGCACTGGAAGGAGTCCATTCCAAATACTCTATGGAATGCAACCCAGGGGAGTATCTGAGTTAAAAGACTTGGAACAGGGAGAGATCAGAAGCGTTGGAGCAGAGGATTTTGCTACTAAAATGCAGAAACTCCATAGCCGGATCAAAGAACAATTACAAAGTTCTAACCAGAAATACAAACACAGAGTTGATCAGCATCGCAGGGAACTTCAATTTGAAGTGGGAGATCAGGTTTTAGCACATCTCGGGAAGGAAAGGTTCCCTAGGGGAACATATAACAAATTGAAGATGAAGAAGATAGGACCCTGTAAGATCTTGAGGAAGTTCGATGCAAACGCCTATGAGATCGAGCTGCCAGATGGTGTGGGAATTTCACCCATATTCAATGTCTCAGAACTGTATCCTTACAGGAAAGACAACACAGAAGATAAAGGAAAGATCCAGTGGGAGAAGCAGATGCCTGTGGCAGAAAAGCTACAGATGGAGAAGATTCTGGATCACAAGATTGGCAAGAAGACCAAGAAAAAGACTCATTTTGAGTATCTAGTCAAATAGAAGGGACGCCCAATAGAAGATGCCAGTTGGGAAAACGAAGTTGCTATCCAGAAACAGGGGAGGTCAGTAGAGGAGCTCATGGACAGGAGTCCATGAATTTTTGTCAAGGGGAGTATGATGCAGGAGCATCGTTGGCAAGCGCACAGAGGTGGGACCACTCAACACGTGAGAGTTCTCCCGGAACTTCAACATGGCAGTTCAACTGATTTCAGGATCCGCCTCCACTCAGCGCCAAAATTCACCTTCAGAGACACACTTGAACCGATGTCGGGTTTTCCCTTTGAAGCAAGTTTTTGGAATTGTAAAACAGAGCAGAAGTTCCACTTCAGCTCTGGAAAGCGACCGATCTAAGATAGCGTAGGATAAGGTTTAGAGTAGGCAAGTAGCCAGGGAAAACCCTAAGGATATTTTGAGTTATGAAAAAGTTTGTAAGCCCAGTTAGCAGGGGGAAGTAGGAAGAGAGAATTCATATGTCAGAAAACTACGAGTGAGCAGAAAGATCTCAGCTTTTGAACTACTGAAATTTGTATGTCTTATGTAGCCAGTGGGCACTTATGAATAGAACAGAATGGAAAATTGATCCAAATGTGTTGTTCTTGGACTATGTGTATTTTCCTGTTAATTTATGTTTTATAAGCAAGTGAATGGAACGGTAAGTTTTTCCAGTTTCAATTATTTCTCTTCATTAGGAGCTCTGCAAGGTGTGCATTGAACTAGAGAGAAACGCTGGGCAATTGTTTTCTCTTCACCGGGAGCTCTGCAAGGTGTGCATCGAGCCAAGGAGAAAACGTCATGAATCTGAGTTATCAATGTCTGAACCAGACAGAGCTCAGAAGGGATAACACCTTGGAAGTGTTGTCGAAGTCCAGGAATTCATTCCCTGGAAGAATCGAAGACCAACTCTTCGCAGACTTAGAAATCTTCTAAGTCGAAATCGAGTAAAGCTCAGAAGGAAGAACGTCGCCGAGCGTCGGATCGTGGTGGAAATTCCCACAGACAGTCCAATTGAAAAAGAGGAGCACAGGCTTTAACCTTGCATAGATCCAGGGGGAGAGTTCGGGGATCCGAACGAACGGTGGAGGATCCTCGAGGAGGAACATCGAAACCCCGCAGGCCGTTGGATCAAGTAGAGCTGCGAGGAGGCTAGTGGCGAGAGGTTCTCGACGTTCATTTCGGGACTTCGGGTATCGGGACTTGGAAGGATGGAGGTTTTGTCCCCCAGAACCATGAATCGTGAAATAACGAAATCGCGATTCGACGTGAGCCGTCGATCACAGGAATTATTGTGAGTCGTTGATCGAATGTCAAAACATTTCGGCATTTCGGCATTCGGCATTTCAGCTTTTCAGTGACCGGAGACTCCAAGGAGCAGTGATACTCCTTGTATCCTGATTTCGCAAAACGCGAAATCCCGAAATCGACAGACACCAGGCATTTCGGCATTTCGGCTTTTTGGCGACCGGAAACTCCAAGGAGCAAGGACACTCCTTGCATCTTGATTTCGGGAAACGTGAAATCCCGAAAAGGAACAGGCACTGGGTATTTCGGCTTTTCGGCGACCGGAGACCTTAAGGAGCGAGGATATCCCTTGCATCCAGATTTTGCAAAACGTGAAATCTCGAAGGAGCGAGCACTGGGCCATTTCGGCATTCTAGCTACCGGGAGTTCGAGAGGCCAGAAGACGGGACACTTGACCCATGAAGTCTTGATCCCCGATAAACGCCTTTTCGACTTGGCACTTGGTCACAACGCTTGGTCGTGCGTTGTGGGGAGCTCACGCTTGGCGCCCGAAAAATCCAACTAAGCATTCGTAAGGGACCTGTGTATTCGTCCAAAGGATTCCAGTTCGGAACCAGAAGAGCCATTTCGGCTCCAGAATCAGAAGATCCTGACCGGGAGGTCGTGCAGCTCTTAGGAGGAATAGGGGGTCTGCATCATGGGGCAACTCTAGAAAAGTTCTATATTCTCTCCCATTGTCTCTTGGATCTCATGCGCTATCTTTGGAGAAGGATCTTGTGGATGTTACTTTCTTTCTTGGATGATGTATTGCTGCAACTAGAGTTTTGTCTAGACTAGCAACTTGAAGAAGTAAGTAATTTCTGCAGTTTCATGTCCTTGTTAAAGTTTAAAGTGTTAATTACTATCTTGTTGCATGTTACTTTGTCTTGTTGAAACCCTAGGAAGGAGACATAAGTGTTTCTCTCCTTCACAAATTTTGTTTTCCAAGTTTTGTCAAAGCATTATTTGCTAGGGTTAAGAACCTAAGGCCCAAAAGTGTTTTCCCCTTAGGGTTTTAATCTTAGTCTTTGATCCTTGACCTAGTGGAATTAGAAGAAGGAAAACGACACCTAGGGCCCACGAGTGTTTTCACCCTAGGAATCATTTTCTTGAAAGGTCTAGTCCTAAAGCCCAAGAGTGTTTGCACCCTAGGGTTTATATCTCACTTTTCTAGTTCACCTTGTTCAATATTCAAGGTTATGCATGCTTGACTCCATAAGCCCTAGAAGACAACGACACTAGTTTAGAGTTGTTCTTGTGGTGAAAGTAGCATTTATAATCAATATTCTTTCTTTCTCAACAATCCTACTAACTTCCCTAACTCTAACTTTAGAAAACAAATGTTATTTATTGTTGTCGTTACAAAAGTTTTCTACAAGCACCGATTTTTATATTAAATTGTTGCATACACACTTTGGAAAATGGCTTAAGATACTCGAAAATTGCATCTAGCAATTGGATAATATTGTACATGTTAAATGCTTGTTTTTCATGCTAAATTGCTACATTTCTGAGTGTTATTTCTTCTTGTTGTTGCAAAATATTAAGTGTTGATGTACCATTGTTTGTTGTTGTAATTTGCAACAACCATTGTATTTATTAATCATTTAGTGTCTAAGAGATCATATTTGAGTTTTATAACTTTGTAATTGTCTATATTACGCTTCAAATTGATTATTTCTCGTACAGGTGAAATAATTACCTCATTCCTTTCATTTCCTCTCCTAGACCTAGACCTAACCATTAGGTGACCAAGATGGGGGGTTGTAGGCTCGACTAATCTTGCAATTTGATCCCTTGAAGCCACCAAGGAAGCCTCCCTTGTGGTGAACCTCCTTCCATCACTAAAACGAGGGAAGTCTCTACTTACGTGACAATAGTAGACACTTATAATTGTTACACAAGATTGGGATCTTGTGGATGGCTTTACACAAGTACAAATCATGTGATAACAATACCCAATGGATAAATTAGAGAAAGCTTGTTGTTATGAAGGTCGTAGGAGGTTGGGGCTTTGTTGTGGGTGGGAATCCCTCCTATGTACTTAGAATTTAAGGGCTCTAATCATGCATGCAGAAAATGTCCATTTCAAAGGCCTCTACTCTTTCCTATTCTCCCAACACAATACCCCACATTCATGCAATACAAAGGTGTAAATGAGATTCGGTAACTCTACCTTAAGTCCTTCGTTTGATGTCGATCCCTTTGCTTTCACTCGCTCTTTGATTGCAAGCCTCCTCCCAAAGTTGACCTGCATTCACACATGAACAAACAAAAAGCTGCGAACATGCATTTCATATACTGATTGTTGGGTTAGTTGTGACAATATCATGAAATAAACATTCCACTTGAACACATGATATGGCGGGATGGGAAAAGTATTCATTTTTGTATTAATCTTTACAAGAGTAAACTTACAATATGTGGTTGGCACTGCTCCTCGAAACTACTCCTGGGCTCCTCTTCAACTGTCCTCCAACTGCTTTGCTCTATACTTCTCTTTGCACAAGGATGGCTAAAGGTTGGGACAAAGGGAATACTCAATTGGGTATAGTTTCTTTACTATGATTTTCCTCCTTTCAAATGGGACCCCTGCCCCTTCTTTTATAGGCTAGAAGGAGCTAGGTATTTAGTCGAATGACTGGCCATGCATGGCCGAAAGGTTTAGTTAACTTACCCAAAGCTGTGTGTTTCGTCAGCAACTTTCCTTTTTTCGTGTTTCTGTAGGTCCACGCAAGTTGTAGTGGGTCAGCTAGCGTGGACACTGTAGATACATGCGGGCTGTAGTGGGTCAGCTAGCGTGTACCTTTAGAAATGGAGTTTTTTAGAAGAGTTGTTTAGTAGTGGCTTGGCAAAGAAAGAATATGAGATGGTCTGATGCCAGGTAAGCATGTCTGGTGCAAATTAGGGTTATAACAGATGCCCCCTAATGTGTGAGGTCAGAAGAGCATATGATGGCCGAAATACATTATCAATCTTCACCAACGTTCCAAACAAGTGAGCCCAGGGATCAGAAATCGAGAGGTGCCATCTGCAAAATAACAATTGTCTCACCGAGGCGGGCATACCCATGCTCGGGATGAAATAAAAACATGGCTACCAATCAAATACACTATAGATCCATGTCATATAACTATATAAAGTGTAGCCGCGAGAAATACACATCGGAGCTACATCTCGAAATCAAAAAAGAGATACATCTATAGTATCCATCTTCTAGAAGTTGATAAGGCCTGATGGTTGGAGATGAGGTCTTCAGAGCTCGAGCAACAACTTCAAAATCTTCAAAACTTGGGTAGGAGTGTAATATGAGTGTACGAATTCAATACCTAGAGGTCTTCGATGACTCGTCGGGCATGGACTAGAGAATCTTGATGATCAGACTGAAGGCTTCATTGATTTCGAACAAAGACTTTATTGGACTTTCGGGGTGGTCGTGCATGAGGGCAAGAGACAAACTGCAGAGGGGTCGGCTCAGGCTTGGTAGAAACTTCCCTTGGACAATAGCACGACAAATTATGAGACTTAGGCAGCATGGCATTGACATAAGTTCACGATGCAGGAGGCAATGCAAACTCTCCATATGTTTGGAAGAATAACCAAACAGAGGAGGACACAACTCTATGCAGCGAGAATAAATTCCTAAGGTCATATTAAATCTCAAACCCTGACGAACAAACGTAAGGATGTGCTTTGTCCAAGGGCGACTCATTGTGCTGCCAAATAAAAAGAAAATACTTTCCCCTTCCTCTCTTTGGGGTATATTTGATTTTTTTTTTTGTCTTTTTTCAATAATTTTGGAAAGCTTGAAAAAGAATAAAAGAATGCTACGTTACAAAGGAGGATCAAGTGTCGCAAACATACTAGTTCCAAGCGCACGGGACACAGGGATGCTCAGGGAAAAGGGACATATGCAGGAAAAGAACACTCGGGAAAAATCCTCCAGGGGCCAAAGGTGTCAAGACGCAGAGGCAAAGTGCTACAGGGATTGTGTATAAGGCATGCTTCAGATGGTTCCTTTGAGAGAAACATGGAGCTAGCATTTAGACCAAAGACGCAGGTATGCAAATGCAGTTAACAAAACACACAATGGTAACGTCCTTCAATGTAATTTTAACAAGCTCAGAGAAGGTAAGCTCGGGCGTTTTTCATGTTTAGAGAGTCTGAAAAAACGTAAAAGGAGACTCCACTATGGTACCTTTTTCGAAGGTAGTATAGTCGGTTCGAAAAAGGGGTAAATTAGCACCGAAAAGACGTCTATTCAAAACCATTTTAATGAGTGTGATAAAAACAAGATCACTCGGCAATTTTTTCATTTTTAAGGAATCTGAAAAAAGCTTAACTATGGACTCCATCAGGAATGTTCTTCTGGACCAGTTTAACGAGTGTGAAAGAGTAAGGTCACTCGACAATCTTTTCAATTTTAGGGAGTCTAAAAAGAGCTTAACTATGGACTCCATGGGGGTTCCTTTTTCATAAATTTAGTCTCTCAGACCCGAAAATGGGTTAAAATTATATCTGAGAATACTCTTCTGGAGAACCGAGGCCTCTAGAGTATATCTTTGTTCGTACAATTGACCATCCGGACCGAAAAAGGGGTAAACTACCATCGGACAGACGTGCCTTCAAATTTCATCTTAACGAGCGTGAAGGTCAACAAGATTGCTCAGCAATCTTTTCATGTTTAGAGGGTCTGAAAAAGTGCTTAAAAGAAGACCCGTCATTGTTTTCTTTTCTCAGTTAATACGGATGAGATCAAAAAACATAAATGCAGTCTCGCCAGATGTTGCTTTCGAATTTCAAAGGGAGCTTGAAAAACAACAAATATTGCTCGTGCTCGACACTTCGTGGGTCGATGCCTGACATCGTCTCGGGGGAGCAATCTGATCTGACAAAGACAATTTCCATGACGCCAGGGGTTCTAGAGATATCTATAGGAATCGTTTCAGCGATGGTTGCCATATTTCCTTCGGCGTAAACGTGTGTAGCCAAGGGGTTGATAGGACAAGACTTGTCTCCAGTCATAGTCAAAGTGAATTCCCCTGCCTCAAATCTTCGTAATTCTGGGAGGAAGTAAGATTTATGATGGAGATCATCACAGGGTTTGTTCGGACTAGTCATTGCTTCGATAATCACTTCGTCTGAGGGCAAGACTACGTCTAAAGAATCTGTATCAGCGAGGGGACCTTGAGCCCAAATAGGCTCTAGAATCGGATCTAACTCTTGTGCGGGAGTTGGATCGGGGTCGACGGAAGCTTGCTAGACTAAAGAGTACGCTACTTCTGCCGCAGACAAGGGCATGGACATACCATGGTTCCCTGTCCCTTCCATCATGGTCGATGGGGGAGGAAGAATCCACGAATCGTTGAAGTAAGTCGTGTGAAACGACGAAACTTGGAACACCTCAACCTTATGGTGGTCAAATATGAACTTGACATCGCCTTGAGGAGGTGGGTAATCGAAAGTGCCCATCAAAGGTGGGCACAAACCAACCCCTATGTTGACGACGTCGGGTTGAGGGTTATCAATCATTGGGACCGCGAATGCCCTCAATGAAGGGTCAGGACGGGAGAAAGACAACCGAACAATGGTCACAATCCAACCCTCATGTGGAAACAACAAGACCTGAAAAACTGTAGCGACTACTGCTTGCATATCATAGGTCCAACTCCTTCCTAACAAGATATTGTAGTCGAGATGCGTCGACCACTTCAACCTCGACACACACATTTTTCCCTCCTAACTGCACGGGAAAAGAAGGGATAATGCCATGTGGTCGGAATGAATGACCGTCGAAAGCGATAAGAAGAGTAGGTGACGGAGACAAAACGGGCTGGCCAATGGCCTTCCAACACACCAAAGACATTACACATGTTGAGGCACCCTCATCAACCACTGTGCGGAAAATGTTCTAATTAAAAGTTTTCGTGGTGTAAGTCACTACTATATGGAATGCTACGTGGTAAGGGAGACGAGGTTTTAAGTCGGTCGTATCAAGCATGATCGTACCCGGATTACAAGTCTCGACGGATCCTAAAGCGGCTTGTTATCGCACAGTTTGTAGCTAGGTCAAAAAGGCTAAAGGATAAAGGCCAAACTGGCGAAACAGGAACCTTCCCCACCCAATGTCACCTCAATGGGGAGGTTCATTCTATTTAGGGAGGTTAACCCAAGGGAGACGTCCCCGGTAACCTAGGGTTTTGAAGAGGTTAAAGTATAAAAGTCAAGAGAAAAGCTCCTCCTCACAGGTTACCACCAAGGTCAGAAAGTCCGGCTAATCAGCCAATAAATGAAGTGTATGCCCAAATGAAAACACCTACCCGAAACAAGACAACAACAATATATATATATATATGCAGGCTGTAACTCAAAGGGTTAGTACTTCATGTGACTATCCGACAATTTTATATAAGCAATGAAACAACAGATATTAATGAGATCAACGTTTTGGCAATATAGCAATGCAAAAATATCAATTCACCAATAACTATTGAGATGATGCAGCAAACAATATATCCAATCAATCATTCACTCAATAAATGCCTTTGACCATCATCCAATTGCTTATTATACATATTTGTTGCGTCAAGATGAGATAACCAACCATGACGTCAGCCTAGTTAGGGTTAGTTTAGTTAGTTAGGGTTTCAAAATTCAGAGTTTTGAGAGTTGTTTTGGACACTAGGACTTCAACGTTGTGTGTCTAAGATCAGTGCCCAAGGGTATATGGAGTCATTCAAGGAGAGAACGCAAAGTTGAAGGAGAAATAGGCTAAAGACAAGAGGGAAGGGTTCTAAAGTGCTGCAATGGCAGGGCCCTAGAATCAACACCCTAGGGGAAAGAGGCTCACTTCGGTGTTGCTTAAGCAAGGCCTCGTGCTCTTTCCTCCTTCTTTAGGTCAAACTTGGAAAAATGGCTAGCAAAGGAAAAGATTGAAAACAAGAGGATTCAAAGAGGGAGAGTGTTGCAATGGCAAGGCTCTATCACTAAAACCCAAAAAGATGGACAGCCCTAGGTGTAGATAAGATAGGCCTAGGACGTCACCCTCCTTTTAACCTTTAAAATCAAAGCTAGCTTAAGGGAAGAAGTAAGAAGAGTGTAGCAAAGGCTAGGCTCTTTCTTTATTCTTCAATGGCTGAAAAAATTCTCTCTAAGGGGACATATGACAAGGACCTACTTGTGTGCTTGTCACCTAGGATTTTAAAATCAGCAAATTTATAAGTAAATGCAAGAATACTAACCTACAACCATTCAATCAAGAAGTTTTGCAGGAAAAACACTTACATATCATGAAGAAAAGCATGTGCAAACCCTAGTTGTAAACCTTCCTCAAGAGAAATGCCAAAATATGCCAAGAAAATCCTTCCATCAACAAGTGTGCCTCATTTAAAAGATCAAATACCCAAACTAGGGCGCAAAAATCAGACCTCACAAGTGTGAGTTGTTGTGTTATGTTCAAATGAGGGAAAACCATCCTCAATATATAGCATCTCATGACCTTTAATTTAAATTAGGTCATTAAAAATAGCCGATAAGGCTAATAACCAAAATAATATTGTTTTTACATCAACTGCTAAGTAAATGACATAAATGATCAAAAAGTGAGACGTCAAGCCCCTCTGAGGGAGACGTCAGGCCCTTTTGGGGCTAATCCAGCATCCAGAAGTCAGACGTTATCCCTTTTAGGGCTCCTCCAAGCTGCCACACGTGCCAGCCATCCTATCAGACAACCACACGCTCAAGATGACGTCCAAGCCTCCTGGGTGACGTCTTGGCCATCAAAAGGAAAACGCTCCATCTGAAGTGGGTCAACCCCCCTGGGTTGGGCTCAACCAAAGTGTCCTGGGTGGAACATTCTTCTTCTTCTCATGTGCAAAGGGTCATCCAATCACTGTCTTGTCTCTGCCCCTGACGGGGTCCCAGCAACCATCTGATGGGCTCTTCAACCCCATGGAGGTCTGAACTAATCATCTCCCCATGTGTACCAGTCCAACTGGTACCTATCTGTTGGGTATGGTCCTGCACATCAAAAACTTTGCCCTTCGTGGGCTCATTAATCACAGGGATTATAGCAATGTCAATCACATTTCATCATTAATTTTATCAAATGCATGCATAAAACCCCTGATATATCATCCAATAGCTCAAAGACATTACAATGACCTACTATACAAAGCCGAAGAAAAAGACAAAATGCCTTATTGGGCCAGCATCCATAAGAGAAGGAAAGTTTCTAGAAGATATCATCCAAGCCATGTAACATGAGGTGATGTGGTCAAGGGATGTCCAGACATACGAGTAGAGTGAAAGACAGGGGTGATATTACCTGTGGGTGCCTTGTAGGGTTTCAAAATAGTCCCTATTCTCACTCCATTAATTCACTAAAACCTTCACAATTACTTCCATATCACCTTCATATCACCTCCACATCATTACATTTACCTCATCATTGGGTTATAACTATGTTTTTCCAAAGTTTATCAATTCTTAACATTTTTAAGTGGATTTGTGGTTAAACTTTAGAAAATAATATGCTTATACTTATACCTAACAATTAGAATGAGTTTGTTGACATGTGTAGGTACAAAAGAAGCTTCCTAGGCACCTTTATGTGGCACTCTATGTTCAAATTCGAATTTGAGGACATCATGGAGGAGATCATGGACCTCATGGAGAATATCATGGAGGATAGGGTTATGTGTCTAGATGGTTGAGAGATGTATGGAACTAAAGAGAGATTAGTGGATCACATTTATGAGTTTGTTACTCATCCCATTGTATAAATAGGAGTACAATATCCTCCATTTGTAATCTTGAAGTTTGTAATCCTAGAATTAGAAAGAATTGTAATCTTAAAGTTGGTTTTGGAGATTTTGAAATAAAGAATCATATTTTGCTTCTACATCTGAGTCTCCTTTGAAGTGGTGTGCTTGTGGTGTTATGGAGGGCCCCCATGGCCTCACTTGCATGCTGATTTGTTTATTTTAGGTATAACTTAATTTATGTTTTTGTTTGATTTCAACTTTTAAAGTTTTGTTAAATGTTCTAATACTGGAAGGATCTTATTTGAAAGTGTTTTTGTAATAGAACCATAAGATCTCAGACAATTATTAGATTTAGGTTTGTTTCATTTCAGCTTTTAAGTTTTGTTAAATGTTCTAATATTGGAGGAAATCCTAAAATTCAGGTGTGCTTGTAAGAGAACCTTAAGATCTTGACAATTGTTAGATCTAGGTTTGATTAGTTGCTGAAAGAGATTTTGATGAATATGTTCTTGTAAGGGAACTTTAAGATCTCGGACATATTAGGAATCTTTCTAGATCTATATATTTTAGGTAGCGCTTCTAAGTTTACCTTCCCGGGTTGACATTAAATAAACTCTGATTGACATCATCAATTAGAACTAAACATGCCTTTGTAGAAGGTGAGTTGTACCCATCATGGATGTAATTATTTCCAAACCCTTTGTTGCCTTTATTCTTTCTTTTCTTTATTGTTTTTTCTTATTTATTTCAAGGACTAACTAGAGGACACTGCCTTGGCGTGGTGACCAGAGATGACAACGTTACCCACAAACACTTTCACAGAATTGATAAGGTTGGCTCGTGATGAGACCCCCTTTCCCTTGGCCATGTAACCAAAGGTCACTGCCCTGGCGTGGTAACCAGATAATGGAAATGTCATACTGCTAGGTACCCATGAACATAATGGGCTGGCTCATGATGAGACCCCCCATCCTCTTGGCTAGGTCTTGTTTTGTCATTTTTCTTCGGGTCCCTCTTGTTTCTTGTTGAGAGGCTTTTTATTGCCTTCTCGAGGATCCCTGGGCGAAGCATCTCTAGGTTTCATTTTTTATGGCTTTTATCTTTTACCAGCTGCTTTTACCTTCTGGGCCTTTAGCCCCTTCTTCCCACAACATAAGGTGTAACCCTGCAAATAGATCATCTTAATGTCCGGACTAAGGGAATGGGGCAGATGAGTGGGAGATAAGATGTAAGAGTGATGATATGATGGGAGCGGACGATGGATCTTCAAAATTCTCCTTGGTGGCAAACCAAAACCTATGGGTACAAGCTTGCTAGGGTACCCTGTCAATCCCCCCAACCCTGGTCAAGCGGGTTAATGTAAGATCCAAGCAGTCGTCAGAAATAAAAGGAATTTGATGCATATATCTGAAGGTTATAATTATCAAATATGACACAAACCATGATACCTAGACCAATTACCTCATAGAGCAAGAGTCTTCTCCGATACAAGTCCAAACTGAAGGTGATGGGTGTTGTTGTTGCTGACAGGACAACTCTGATGAAAGAGAAGAAAGATGGGCCCTCCAAGGCCATGCTCAGGTCAATCCTGCTCTCGGTACTCCATGTCTAGGACCTGTGGGCCTCGAGACATGATCTCCTAGTTATCCCTAGAAATTGGGGATAACATCTGGCTCCAACTCGGGGACATGCGCTCACCATAGAGCGCATGAGAACCT
>SNQJ01S0179512.1:0-20006 GCA_010110895.2 Picea sitchensis | reverse complement strand
GAGCAAAATTGAAAACAATGATTTGTAATGAAATTCAATAGTCTTAAACACGACTCTGAACCAGATTGACATAATCTAAAATTCCGATGCACTGAGTAGAATCCAAGAGGATTGGATACATTTTGTTGGCACACTTACTTATATTGAGATGGGGGTGAATCAGTATAGGACCATTTTTACTCTTCTTTTATCAATTTATTATTTCACCATACATAAATAGTTAATGAGAAATGTATATACAAACATATAATCCACGGTACACAGAGATTTAACGTGGAAACCCAAATGGGATAAAACCGCAAAACTTTTCTTTATAATATTTTGTAGGCACCAACCTATTTTTACATTGTTTGCAGGCACCAACCTGCAAGAGACCTCAATCTCCTCTCTTGAGCACCAACTCAGAAATAATATTTGCAGGCACCAACCAGCAAGAGACATCAATCCCCTTGATTGAGCACCAAATCAGTTCTTCCTGTAGGCACCAACCTACAACTGCTATATTCATAGGCACCAACCTACATGAGACACCAATCCCCTTAGCAGAGCACCAACTCAACAACAATTTTTACATGCACCAACTTGTAGGAGACATCAATCCCCTTGGTTGAGCACCAATTCAACACTCCCTGTAGCTACCAATATTTACTGGAAACATCAATCTCCTTTGGCTGTCAACAATACCAGATTATTTATTTCCTTCAAGTCTTCATCTGAACAAATCTATTGCTTTGTTTATGTTGCCACAGTTCACCATCTAGGGAAGTTTCTTTGTCCTTGCACCTCCCAGCTTCCCTCGGACGATTTAATGTCTTCCTTTCATTCAACAAGCATCCTCATAGCTCTGAGCCTCAAAGCTTCTCTTCCACAATCCTTACTTCCACTTTCTCTATTTCATACTCACACTTCTGAATTGGATTCGAGCATCATTATTTATACAAATCATAACCCTAAATATTTTTCCATCTATCCAAAGAATATTTCCATGGGGTCGGCTCCAGATCCCTTTTAATCTCTTTGAATCGTTCAACAAAAAGATCCTTCGAACTCGGTCCTCAATTTCCTTTTATCGCACGCCAATTGCTTCTTTGGACAAAGAATGAACCATGATGCTCAGTAGCCATCAAATCACATTGAGATTCAATCCCCATCGTTGATTTATTTCATTGTCACCAAAACACACAATGCGCCCTCAACGCTCAGCAGGCATCCAATCTATCCTTGATGTGATCTCGACTGTTGATCTCCTTTTAGCATATCGGAACCACCTGTAACCATATCACACAATTGACATATGATCTGAACCTACATTCAATCACAACCATTTATTTATTCTCTGCCCATCTCAACACGTAACACTTCCTTGACATATGGTAGTTGTTCATTCTTACCTTGAATTAATTCTCAATCGTCGATCTTTTCCGCGTTCCTCAGATATCAGGACCACCAAAACACACCATGCAACCATAACACACAACTACCGTCCAAACGTCTTCTCAATTAAATATCAGTCATTCACTCGTCGACCATCAAAATACACTACATGAATCTCAATGCTCAACAGTTGTCGGATTAGATCCATCGGTTAGATCTAGACCATCGATCTAAGTCTTACATAGCTCAAGCCTTCAACTCATGACTACCATCGGATCATATCTTTGATCAGTCTTAGTCATCAATTTGTCATATTGATGGTTTCACTGCGGGTCTAAGGCATAACTCCTCTTTGTTTTAAGCTTCTGAGAACTTCAAATTACACCTTTGTGTTCCACCACACTCACTTTGCACCTATACTTAGATGCATTTCCAACCATTTCTTTGTGGGTCTGAGCCATATGTCTTCATACTTCCATGACCTCTAGAATGCACCTTTGTGTTCCGTTGCATTCATTTTTCACCCATAATTAAAAACTTTTCTAAGTGCTTTACCGCAGCTCTACAAAAAATTATGATTCGTCAGATCTCTCATCTTCTGGATCGTCCGATCTACGATAGGTGGTGATCTCTCAGGCCGTCCGATCTATTCTTCATACTTAGTCGATTTTAGAATTCTCACCACGGATCTGCAGTGTCTCCGTTGTTCTCTTATTCATTACCTCATTCGTCTGACCAATCTATGACACTTAGTTGATTTTTCAAACTCTTTACCGCAAGTCTCTTACACTTAGTCATTTCTTCATTGTGTCTTCATACTTAGCTAATTTTTGTAATCTTACCTCAAGTCCATAGGTTCGCGAGACTTCTCTCATTCTTCATCTTCGTCCAACCGATTCTTGGTACTTAGTCGATTTTTCAAGATATTAGCGTGGGTTTGTGGGTTTGCACTCATTTTTCACTTACTCTCGATTCTTCGTCGTTCTTATTATCTCTGTGACATCTCAATACTTATTCCTTTTTCAAGAGCTTTGTGTTGATGTTGCAGATGATGTGGTTGCCATGTGGACGTCTTCTTTTGTATTGGATGATATGGAATCGACACATGTCCTGACATGTGGTACTATACATGGCATCTGTAGAGCTGCTTGTTATAGCACTAACATGGACTCCTTCTGATGTAGTACTCATCTAATTGGACACATGGTGCTAATGAGGTTCTTATTGCAACATTGTCATGGTTGAGTTAATCCACCAAGTATTGGGCCCCAATCATTTGATCTTAGCCATTGATCTTTGATGATAAACAGTCAAGATTTAACTTAATCCCAGTCCATTATTCTCTTGACAAAATTTAATGCCTTGTGCACGGTTCCATAAGTCTTCTATTCACTTCCAAGTTACAAAAAAATTATTTCGCAATATAAAACCTTTGAATTTGTTATTCCTCTCGAATGTGGGATATATAGATTTTGAAATTTACTTTAGTCTGGTTGTCCGAGACCTTATTGTTGCTCATTTCTTGTGCTTCCTTTGCGTCGTCGAGCTTCAACAGACTGTAATCATTCTGCCACAAGGACTCTTCTCTTTCTCGATTTCACTTCTTTATTTTGATCGGGTTTTCTCATTCATCTTTCAGTCACCATTTCTCTTCATGCATGTGCAGATATGTAATTTCTTGGGTTGTTGTTGCTCAGTCACTTCTTTCGAATGAACAAAAAAGCTTACAAAAAGTCAACAACACGCAGTTGCCTTCGCACATGGAGATCCATTGATATATAAGGGAATTATTTACATACGCATTTATTATCACCTTCATTCACGCAGAGTCGCATAGGTACATACTCAACTACCTCTATCTAGTTTGATTGCAGTATGGACGCTTCCTCAATATGTTCTTATCCCTATGATTGACAACAATTAGTCTCCCCTTGCTTGTAATATCAATGACACCCTTTGACATCAATGACAACACAATGTCCAACAAACTCCCCCTTTTTCATTGATGGCAATACTTAGTTATTTTGGTACTCCTCTGCTTCCTGCAAATCTCCCCCTTTCTCTATACTCTCCCCCTTTGACATCAATGACAAAGGGATTTTCTCCCCTATAAAGTGTACTCTTCATTCTGTGTAATGCAACCAACATCCTTCTTCTTTTTGTGTAGCTCCCCCTGAGCTGGTGCTCTTCTTATGGTGCTTAGTGAGTTGATGGTGTAGGGACCACCCAAAAATTTTGTCTGAGATACTCGAATGCTTCTCTAGGAAGTGGTTTTGTAAAGATATCAACAACATATTCCTTTCTGCCAATATATTCCAGCTTGATATTTTGCGACTTGCTCTCCTAGGAAATGATACTTGATTGGAATGTGCTTTGTCTTTGAATGCATGACAGGAATGTGCTTTATTGCATTAGTATTGTCACACAACATTGATATAGGTTGATCATACTCTACCTAAATATCTTTTATTGTTTGTTTCATCCAAAGAACTTGTGTACAACAGGTTGTTGTTGCAATGTATTCTACTTCTGTTTTAGATAGAGAAATTGTTGATTGCTTCTTGTTGAACCATGACACTAGTTTGTTTCCCAGAAAGAATGCTCCACCATTGGTGCTCTTTCTATCATCCACATTGCCTGCCCAATCTGCATATGTATAAGTTGTCAGAGTAAAGTCTTTTCATGTGGGATACCATAAACCAAAGTCCATCATGCCTTTCAGATATCTGAATATTCTTTTTATTGCATGCACATGTGTTTCCTTTGGTGTAGCTTGAAACCTTCTAACTAACCCTATTGTTTGCATTATATTTGGCCTTGAAGCAGTCACATACAATAGGTTTCTTATCATTGATCTGCATAGGGTTTGATTAGCTTCCTTTGATTCATCCTCTTTGCTTGGTTTACAACCAGTAACCATGGGTGTGTTGACAAGTTTACAATTTTCCATTTCAAACTTCTTTAGCATTTCCTTGATGCATTTGGTCTGAGAAATAAATATTCCTTTGTTGAGAAATATGCAATTCTAGGAAGAAGGATAGTTCTCCAAGCATGGACATCTCAAATTATTTTTACATATATTTGCAAAATTTTGACTCATTCTATCAGCATTACTTCTAAATATGATATCATCCACATAAACCACAATGATTAGCATATTTGCACTGTCTATTTTGATGTAAAGATTGTTATCTGAAGTTCCACTTTTGAAACCTTGTTGTTGCAAGTACTTGTCAAGCCTTGAATACCATGCTATGTGAACTTGTTTTAATTTATAAAGTGTTTTCTTCAATCTGCAAATATAATCTTCATTTTCTGACAATAAGAATCATTCAGGTTGCTCAATTTACATTTCTTCCTCTAAATATCCATTCATAAATGTTGACATGAAATCCATCTGATACACCATAAACATTTTGAAGCTTGCAAATGCCAAAAACATTCTAATTGCTTCTAGTCTTGCAACATGAGCAAAAGTTTCTTCAAAGTCAATACCTTCTACTTGAGTGTACCCTTTACAAACCAATCTTTCTTTATTTCTTACTACTTTCCCATCTCCATTCAACTTTTTTATGAACACCCACTTAGTGCCAATCACATTTTTATCTTTGGATCTTGGGACAAGTTCCCATGTCTGATTTTTCTCAATTTGGTTTAATTCTTCTTTCATAACATTCACCCAATGTTAATCCTTACTAGCTTTTGTAAAGATTTTAGGTTCTATTTTGGATATTAAGGAAATATTCATATGTTCAGAACTAATCGTCAATTTTCTCCTAGTTTGAGTCCCAACATTTATATCACCAAGAATCAAGTTGTCTGGATGATTATTCTACACAAACCTTGATGGTGTTTATGTGTCTTGATGTTTTGTTTCTTCTTCTTCTTCATTTTCTTGTTTTTCTTCTTCATATTCTTCTTCCTCCTGTTTGTTGTGATCTATTTCTTTTTCTTCGAATTGGTTCATGTCTGGTCTTTCTTCATCTATTATGACATTTATGCTTTCAATAATATTCTGCAATCTTTTGTTGTAACATATATAAGCTTTTCTTCTTAAGGAATAACCAAGAAAGAATCATTCATCTTCTCTTGAATCAAACTTTGTTAGATCTTCATCATCTTGTTTGATGTAACACTTGCTTCCAAATATTCTAAATTGTTTAACGGATGTTGGTTGACCTTTCCATAATTCACAGGGTGTTTTGTCACTGTTGACTCTGATTTTCCCTCTGTTTAGAATGTACACAACAGTATAAACTACTTCTCTCCAAAAATTGTTTGATAATCCTGCTTCATTTAGCATTGTTCTAGCGATTTCTTGTACATGTATGTTTTTCCTTTCAACTACTATGTTTTGTTGATGAGTTATTGCAATTGCATATTGTCTTTTTATTCCACAAGTTTGAAAAAATTCTTCAAATTCATTGGATGTGAATTCACCTCCATTATCTGACCTTAAGCATTTGATTTTCAGATCTGTCTCATTCTCAACTAAAGCTTTGAAGGCTTTAAATTTTTCAAATTCCTCTGATTTATTTTTTAGAAAGGAAACCCAAGTCATTATTATATAATCATTAATGAGCAACATAAAGTAGATTTCCCCTTACAAGATTTGTGTTCTTGTTGGTCCACAGAGATCTGTATGCATGAGTTCCAATGGCTTAGATGTTCCATATTCCTTTGTCTTGAAGCTCACCCTCAATTGTTTTCCATGTTGGCACTACTTGCAAACAATGCTTGAGGGTTTTGTGATTTTTGGCATATCTCTTACTGCTTGTTTGGTACTAATTTTTACCAAGTTGTCAAAATTCATATGACCCATTCGTTTATGCCACAAACAACTTTCATCTATCTGCCCCATAAAACATTTTTCTCCATTGATTTCATCAAGAACGTATACATTATTTGGAGTTCTAATTTTCTTTGCAACCAACTTATCTGAATTCATTTTTTTGATCTCACATTCTCAGGAGTTAAAAGTAAGATTGTGTCCTTGATCACACATCTAGCTTATAGTGAGAAGATTATGTTTCAAGTTTTCAATGCACAAGACCTTTTCAACCTTATCTATTCCATTGTCAAGACTAACAATGCCTTTTCCAACTATATCTGAAATGCCATTGTCTCCAAAGGTGACAATGCCTTCGTTCTTCTTTAGGGTGATAAACTTTGTTCGTCTCCTATCATGTGGCTAGAGCATCCATTGTCAATGATCCACTTATCCTTATTATTTTTTACACAAAGTGCAGCTTCAACGGACATGGATTTTTCTTCATTTTGTTCCCTTTGTTCCTTATTTCTTTTCATGATTGTCAGAACCTCCTCTTTATGATCTTTTCTAAAATTACTTCTACAGAATTTTGTTATATGCCCAAAATTATTGCATTTGTAACATATGATGTTACAGTTCAAAGGGGAAAATGAGTTGTAATTTCTCCTTGAGAATCCACGGGTATCTCTATTGTTGTTCCTCTTATAACCCTCTCTTACACGTGTTCTACAATCTATTGCTTTATGACCAAAACCATTGCAAGAGTAACAACAACCAAAGAAAGAGTTTTGGTACCTAATTATGTGATTCCATCTTGATGGGAGAGTCTTCCTGATTATGTCCTTGTGAGGAATATTTTTCTTCTATGGAACATATTGATCTTCCTTCATGTTGTCTTCACCCTTGATATAATTCTTGATTATATTAGCATAACTCTTGGTCCTTTTTTCTCTTGTTGAGGCTTCTTCATTAGTAGCCTCCTTCTCTCCATTGTACCCAAGACCAATCCTATCAAATGGTGATCTTTGACGATTTAGGATTTCATTCAATGTTGTAGAGCCCTTTTCAAACTTCATGTTGGTGTGTGATCTTTCCAACTCCTTTCGTAGATAAACTATTTCATATTCTAGAGTGTTGCAGATATCTTCCTTTTCTTTTAGTTGGGATTTTACGACTTCTTCAATTTTCTTTGCCTCTTCTACTTGAACCTTTTGGATAATTATTGTCTTCTCTATTTATTCAAGATCATATTCCTCCTCTTTATATTTTCGCAATTACTTTTTCAGCTTTCTTTTCTTTGATTTTGTTTGTTTCTTCTAAGGCACTAATGAGTTTTGCTTCAAGGTTTACTTCTGCATCAACTTCACAATTGTCTTCTTCTATTGAATCTGTGTCTCCATTTTCTAGGACATATGTCTGTGTTTCTACACCCATAAAGAAAATTTCTTTTGTATCATTGTCAATGTCATCTGAAGAGTTGTTGTCTTCATTGGTATATAGATTCTTCTTTTGTCTGAAGAACTTTTTCTTATTTTCAGTCTTAACCTTCTTGTACTTTTTGAAACTAGAGTCTTCTTTCACATTGTTATTTTCATTCTTTGCATAAGGACATTTAGAATCAAAGTGTCTTAATTCACCACAATTAAAACATATAAAGGGAAGCTTGCCTTTGTATTTTCCCGATCCTCTTTTGAGCTTCCTGACAAAGTTGGCTTCTTCCTCCTCTAATTCGTTGTCTGAGCTGTCACATGTTTTGTGTTCTTATGTCTTTGTCTTCTTTTATGATTTGAAAGTTTCTTCCTTCCTTGTTGGTTCTTCTTTCTTATCCTTTTCCGTTCTCATTTTGTATGTAGTGAGGATTCCATGTAATTCATCCATTGTCAAATTGTTTAGGTCCTTCATTTCCTCAATGGTGGATATCTTGGGATTGAATATTGAGGGAAGTAATCTAAGTGTTTTTTGCACAATAGTGGTTTCTTTAACTTCTTCACCAAATCCTCTAATGGTGTAGAAAATCTTATCTATTCAAAGAAATTATTTTGCAATACTCTCTTCTTCTTTCATCTCAAGGGTCTCAAATTGTCCTCTATAGATTTTTAATTTTGCCTTCTTGACCTTGTCTTCTCCTTCATAAATTTTCTGCAATTTGTCCCATATCTCTTTTGTCGAAGTACAATGCATGACTTTGAAAAACATTGATTCTTCCAGACCACATAGAATTGCATTTTGGGCTTTAGATTTATTGTCACTGAGTCTTATAGAAATTGGAAGTGGTGGTGGGATTTTTGGAGCCATGTACCCATTCTCAATTGCACTCCAAACTTCAAATCCAAGATACATTAGATAGGTTTTCATTCTTATGCTCCATAATGCATAATTTGATCCATCGAAAAATGGAGCTATGTTTGTAGAAAAATATTCCTTATCCATGTGTCCTACGAGGATTCACCTTCTAGTGGTTAGACTGATTTTGAAGGAACCTCTATCTGATACCAATTGTTGGCACACTTATTTATACTAAAAGGGAGGGAGAATCAGTATAGGATTATTTTTACTCTTCTTTTATCAATTTATTATTTCACTAGTCATAAAAAGTTAATGAGAAATGTATATACAAACATATAATCCATAGTACACAGAGATTCAACATGGAAACCCAAATATGAGAAAACCACAAAAATTTTATTTATAATATCTTGTAGGAACCAACCTATTTTTACAATGTTTGCAAGAAACAACTTACAAGAGACCTCGATCTCTTCTCTTTAGAACCAACTCAGAAATAATATTTGCAGGCACCAACCTACAGGAGACACCAATCCCCTTGAATAAGCACCAACTCAGTTCTTCTTGTAGAAACTAGCCTACAACTATTATATTCATAAGCACCAACTTGCAAGAGACACCAATCCCCTTAACAGAGTATCGACTCAGCAACAATGTTTGTAGGCACTAACCTGCAAGAGACACTGATCCCCTTGGTTGAGAACCAACTCAGCACTGCCTACAGATAATATTATTTACTGGAAACATCAATATCCTCCAGTTATCAACAATACCAGATTATTTATTTCCTTCAAGTCTTCATCCGAACAAATCTACTGCTTTGTTTTTGTTGTCACGGTTCACCATCTACAGAAGTTTCTTTGTCCTTGCACCTCCCAGCTGCCCTTGGATGATTTTATTATCTTCCTTTCATCTAGCAGGAATCCTTGGACCTTCGAGCCTCGGAGCTTCTCTTCAACAATCCTTACTTCCACTTTCTCTCTTTCATACTCTTACTTCTAAATTGGATTCGAGCATCTCTATTTATGCAAATCATAACCTCAAATATTTGTCCATCTATCCAAAGAATATTTCCATGGGTTCGGCTATGGATCCCTTTGAATCTCCTTGAATCATTCTGCAAAAATATCCTTCAAACCTTATCCTCAATTTCCTTTTATCGAACGTTATCTGCTTCTCTGGATAGAGCATGAACCATGACGCTCAGTAGTCGTCGGATCACATTGAGATTCGATCCACGTCGTTGATTTATTTCATTGTTACCAAAAACACACAATACGCCCTCAACGTTCAGTAGTCGTCCAGTCTATCCTTGATGTGATCTCAACCGTTGATATCCTTCTAGCATATCATAACCACATGTGACCATATTGCATAGTCGTCGTTCGATCTGAACCTCCATTCAATCACATCCGTTGATTTAATCTCTGCCCATCTCAACATGTAACACTTCCTTGACATATGGCAGTCATTCATTCTTACCTCAGATTAATCTCGATTGTTGATATGTTCTGCATTCCTAGGATATCAGGACCACCAAAACACACCATGCAACCATAACGCACAACTACCGTCTGATCTTCTTCTCAATTAAATCTCAGTCGTTCATTCATCGACCATCAAAATGCACAACATGAATCTCAATTCTCAACAATCATCGAATTATATCCCTTGGTTAGATCTAGACCGTCAATATAAGTCTCACATAACTCGAGCCTTCATCTCACAACTGTCGTCAGATCAGATCTCTGATCAGCCTCAGTCATCGATCTGTCATCTTGATGGTTTCACCGCGAGTCTAAGGAATATCTCCTCTTCATTTTAAACTTTCACAATCTTCAAATTACACCTTTGCGTTCCACCACACTCACTTTGCACTTATACTTAGATGCATTTTCAACCATTTCCCTGCGGGTCTAAGCCATATGTTTTCATACTTTCTCGGCCTCCAGAATGCACCTTCGTTTTCCACTACATTCATTTTGCACCCATACTTAGAAACTTTTCTAAGTGTTTTACCGCGGGTCTACAAGACATTATGACTTGTCAAATCTCTCATCTTCTAGGTCGTTCGATATGTGACAGGTGGCGATCTCCTTGGTCGTCCGATCTAGACTCTTCCGGGTCGTCCGATCTATTCTTAATACTCAGTTGATTTTTTAATTCTCACCGCAGGTCCACGGTATCTATGTTCTTCTCTTATTCATTACCTCGTTCGTCTGACCGATCCTTGACACTTAGTTTATTTTTTGAACTATTTACCGCGGGTCTCTTACACTTAGTCATTTATTCACTATGTTTTCATACTTACCCAATTTTTGTAATCTTACCACAATTCCATGGGTTCACAAGACTTCTCTCATTCTTCATCTCTTTTCGACCAATTCTTGGTACTTAGTCGATTTTCCAAGATCTCACCATGGGTCCACAGGTTTGCATTGATTCTTCACTTACTCTTGATTCTTCATCGCGCTTCTTATCTCTGCAACATCTTGGTACTTAGTCGTTTTTCAATAGCTTTGTGTTGATATTGCAGATGAGGTAGCTGCCATGTGGACATCTTCTTCTGTACTGGATGATATGGCATCAACATGTGTCCTGACACGTGGTATTGTACGTGACATCTGCATAGTTGTTTGTTATAGAACTAACTTGGACTCCTTTTGATGTAGTACTCATCTGAATGGACACGTGGCATTGATGGTTAATGAGGTTGTTGTTGCTATTGTGGCGTTGTTGTGGTTGAGTTGGCCCACCAGGTATCGGGCCCCAATATTTTGATCTCGTTGCTCTCTAATGATCAATGGTTAGAATTTAAGTTATTCCTGGTACATTGTTCTCCTGACAAAATTTCATTGATTGTTAATGAGGTTGTTGTGGTTAAGTTGGCCCACCAGGTATCGGGCCCCAATATTTTGATCTCAAATGATCAATGGTTAGGATTTAAGTTATTCCTCGTACATTGTTCTCCTGAGAGAATTTCGTTGATCTCTGATGATCAATGGTCAGGATTTAAGTTAATCCTGGTACATTGTTCGCCTGACAAAATTTAACACCTTGTGCACGGTTCCATAAGTCTTTTATTCACTTGCAAGTTATATAAAATGATTTCGTAATATAAATCCTTTAAAGTTGTTATTCCTCACGAATGTGGGATATATCGATTTTTCCATTTACTTTGGTCTGGTTATCTAAGACCTCATTGTTGCTCATTTCTTGTGCTTCCTTTGTGTTGTCGAGCTTCAACATACTGTAATCATTCTACCACAAGGACTCTTCTCTTTCTCGATTTTGTTTCTTTGTTTTGATTGGGTTTTCTTGTTCATCTTCCACTCGTCGTTTCTCTTCATGCATGTGCAGTTATGGAATTTCTTGGGTTGTTCTTGCTGAGTCACTTCATCCGGATGAACAAAGAACACTTACAGGAACTCGACAACACGCAGTTGTCTTCGCACATAGAGATCCATCAATATACAAGGGCATTCTTTACATACATAGTTCTTCTCACCTTCATTCATGCAGAGTCGCACAGGTACATACTCAACTATCTCTGTCTGGTTTGATTTGCAGTATGGACACTTCCTCCATCTGTTCTTCTCCCTATCATTGACAACAGTTAGTCTCCCCCTGCCTATAATATCAATGACACCCTTTGACATCACTGACAACACAATGTCCAACACATACTATTTTGGGGTGGCTGCCTACATTTTAGCTCTATGTATCTACTCCAAAGGGTTCTGTATCTTGTTGAAGTGGAGCTCAATATAGTCTGAGAAAGCACTAAACTCAAAAGCCAATATCAATATCTTCTGCTATAAAATTAATTTACTGTCAATCCTTCTCTTCTGTTCCATATACTTCTTCGATTACAAAATTTTTGGGTTTAAATTTTACACAGTTATTCTCTAATCCATCTCCACTTTGTTAGTTGCACAGTTCTTCTCCTAGCAATAATAAAAGTTTCTAACTTGATGCTCCATCAGCAGGTTCCAGCTTTTATGCTCTATATCTACATTTCCTTCTTTTAGCTGCTTCTGACATTCTCATTCAGATATGATCCATGTGTCTCGTACATGTTTTGCATGAGACTTTAATTGGTCGAATAACTGATGAAATAGGATTCACAATTTATCTTTCAAAAGTTTTGAAATAGAACCCCTAAATACATGATACCAATTATATGTGTCTTCTACCATCTGGCGAAGACTGAAAACTATGAGTCGTATTTATAGTGTCAAGTTTGAATTGTGCCTTTGCAGTATTGAACACCGCATTTTTGCAATCAGGGAGAATGCCGACAGACCATATATGCAAATGATAAGAGTTCCCATTGAAATTCACAATTGCATCAGACTTGGTGTTAATATTAGCAAGAAATGTTTGGCATCTTGGAGATCCCGTAGAGTAAACATCTGCCTACAAACCAGATATGATATGTATTTCACTTTGTCTSTATAACTTACTAGTATAATTTGAGCATACTCACTGCCTTTTCCAGTAATGGCATGCACCCAAGRCATATTACAATGTCTTTGTAATCAATATGATAATGGCTATGTCYTCAAAACTAGATTTCAACTAAAGTAAGTTACAAGTTGATATTCTATAGCCACAAATACATTATGTTAATAAATTAAATTTGGTTAATGTAATGCTTTAATCATTTGTTTCTGGTTATGCAAATCCACTGAAATAAATGAAAATATAACAACAGACCAGCTACACACTATCTCATCAAGATATTGTCAAGCAATAGTCACATGCTTTCATTGTTGTTGGCAAAAGGTTCCAAATGTGCTATTAATAGGCAGAGAAACTCCACTCATTGACTTGGCTAAATGTTGTCAATAGTTAGTAGGCCCCTTAGTGTCCCCACCATAATTTTTTTTTTTTAACTATTGTCCCCTTAGTCCCCAATCTTTGCATCCATCCTCATATATTGTTTAAGAGCAATGACTGAATAGGTTCTTGACATTTGTTGAGTTCTTAATTCCATAGGTAGCAAGTAAACACCCTCAATTTTTGTACTGACTAGTTTAACATGGTTATGACCAAGACCTTATCTAACTCCAATGATGGCTTATTTATACAAAATTTCAGTCCTACGGTTAGTTTAGGTGTTTGGGCATTAGGTTGTTCCTACAAGGGGATAATTTTCTCTTGCATAACCTATCTATTTCGATCTCAGCTTATTGTTTGGCATTTGCAGGGTACCCTGTTTTACACATCAAATTGTTTTACACATCAAATAAAGGCATAATATAAATTTATGAAAATTGAGCATTAGGACAACATTACATGGATAGTGGAAAACCCTCTAGAAATGTCCTGATTAGAAGAAACCATTTATTCCTGAAATGCAGCATACATGGTTGGTTGGATCTTGCAATTACCTCACCAACAACAGAAATGTGTATTCACATAATGCTTTATGATGCTTTCTAAAATGTGTATTCACAAAATGCTTTCTGAAATGTGTATTCACAAAATGCTTTATTATTCTCAAAAAATATTATGTACAACTTCTTATTCTTGATTTTTATTTTATAAAAATGGCATAAGTGCCCCATCTAGCAAAGCATCGACTACAAGGAAATGAATTCATATTTATTTGTCCAAAAGTTCCTTAACCATTCTAGGGTATGCAGGCCAAAAAAATCTAGAGTATACAGACCTACTTAGACTATCTCTCGGATATGAGTTATATTCTCACATTTTTGTCAATTATTTTAATTGTGCCTTCTTTCTTTCCAAGGTATAATTGTAATATTGGAATATGGTTTTTCGTTGAAAAGGAGTGTTGACTATGGAGAATATTAGTGTTATGGTCCAAGTGCAAACAAAAAGGAGTCAAAAATGTTGAATTGTGTAAAAATTACATGTAAAGTTATAGGAGAGTGAAGTGAGTGCAGACCATTTATAAACTCTCAAATTGATAACACAACATCATTATAAGTAAAAAAATTCACAACATCACAAAACTCAAGGGCTTAATATAATATCCATTATAAACATTCAAATAGAATACAATATCCATTATGGCAAGTTATATGTACGCAATCAAATAAAATGTTGCATTAGTACAAGGAAAATTAACAGGATAAAAATGAAGCATACGCATGCACGACACATGCATTGTTGATGGCCACCATATTTAATTCCACACGACAATATTTGGCATCTATGGAAATGTTGGTCACCAATTCTAATTGGGGATGACATTACCCCAAATAAAATATCCTTACACATCCTTTTAGCCTCCAAATGATCTTCGTCAATCTCATCATGGCATATGGTAAATGAATATAATTTATGAGAAAGTTCCCAGGCCTTTTCACATAATGGTATGAGATTTGTAGATGTAACTTGGAAATGGCTTGTCATCTGGTCAACAATAAGTTGTGAATTCATAAAAACAACAATATCATCTATTCCATGTTCTATAGTTGATTCTAACCCTTCAATCAAAGCAATATAGTAGGCATTGTTGTTTGTGATCTCTCCATGTATAGACCTTCGTTTATTTATCGTTATGTCTTGCACTTTATCGTACAAAACATAAGCTAAGGTCCCTTGGCCAGGATTCAGATGACATGAAATTATGATGCACAATGTCCAATGCCCCTCCATATGGTATCTGCCAAGAATATCCATGTGGTATGCTTTGCTAGTCATTCTATAATCAATGCCTTTCCTCATCATATATAATTTGCAAAAGGAAACTATGGAAAATTAAAAAGAAACAAAATGTAGATTAATACGAAACCCAAATCCATTTACAAATTTATTGAGTATAACTCGAACTAAAAAAAACCTAAATAAACTAAAATTAACTTTTCAAAAGGTCTAAAATGAAAATTTTGAAGGCTTCTATGCACACTAAATAACTGTGAATTGAAATTCTGGTGTTTTTCTCTTCATTTATGGGCATCATCTATGCAAGTACAAGTCTGAGTTCTTTTTCATTGCAGACCTATCGCTCAATGGTGATGGACACATAAAGTGATTATCTATTTGTCTGGCATAAAAACATATCTCAGGACACCATTCACTGTACCTTTGAGCTATAAACCCTTCAAATAATGACAGTATGTCCCGACACATGGTCAAGGTACCTCAAACATTGGTATATTTCTTTCATCTCAGAACATTGTTGATACATCAATGTGGGCATTGTGAACTGGTGTAATTTTAGTATTGTTTATGTGCATAACAGAAATATAATTCCTTGTGATGCATGTTGTGGGCATTGTGAACTGGTGTAATTTTAGTATTGTTTATGTGCATAACAGAAATATAATTCCTTGTGATGCATGTTCCCTAATGATAGCATATTTGATCATTGTTTGGTTCATTTGCTAGAACACCTTATTGCATCACTATTTAATGCAATAAGTTAATAACATATAAATCTTTGACAAGAAACTAACATGCAAAAGGAGGGATAAAATAATTAATTGGACAATATGGGGAAAGAAAATATGAAGACAACATTCACAAGGCTACAATTCAGGATCGTGTCACACTATTACTCACACTGGACTAAATAGAATGATATCAATTTTAAAAGGAACAATAAAACCATACCCTTTTCCAAACAATGGACTTAGCAACACACATTGATTTGTGAATTTCTCAGTTCATGGCCCTATGAGAAAACTCTACATTGGTGAGCAATAGCTAAATGAAAAGGAAAGAAAATATGAAGACAACATTCACGAGTTTTTGATCACACAAAAGCTTCAATCTTTTCCCAATCACAATCAAATCTCGAACCAACCCGCCCCTAACTTTGTCATAAGTGTGTCTTATTTTTCTGAGTTTAAGAGTTAGAACTACAAGTTGAATTGCATGTCATGTCTTTCAATGTTGTTATGGAAAAAGAACACTAAAGGGAAATTAGGTGGGTATATTGTAGAAAGGGAAGGAAATTGATAAACTCGTGTTGTGTATGTGTTGAGATATCTCTTGTTAATGTTGGCAACTTTGTATGGGTCATAATGCTCCATGTTTCTTTAAAGAAGACTGAATTAGTGAAATAATGAATATTCCGTGACGCTACCATTATGAAATTTCTTTGAATTAAAGAAAAGAAACCCATGTGAATTGTATACCAAATGATATAACTCAAATTCAAAACCATTTGAATGAATTTTGATGACAAATTTTGAAATCCCAATATATCTCACTTGTTGCAAAGATGAGGAAGTAAGCAAGAAAAGAAACACATTACAATTCCACATCATTACTATTATCATTTTTTAAAATTCCTTTCACATTGCATGTTTCTTATAGTTTCTAATTTAATGGTGTCTTAGATTAGCACATCCAGAGCATGGTGGGAACAACAATGCTACATTGGAAACAGAGTCTCCACATGTTGGTAGTAGGAGATAATTTTGATTGCATCTACATCACTCACATTAATTCCAATAGTTCCATATTTCATTGGTCACGAAAAATAATGAATATTCTCTCACGCTACCATTATGAAATTTCTTTGAATTAAAGAAAAGAAACCCAGGTGAATTGTATACCAAATGATATAACTCAAATTCAAAACCAATTTTGATGACAGATTTTGAAATCCCAATATATCTCACTTGTTGCAAAGATGAGGAAGTAAGCAAGAAAAKAAACACATTACAATTCCACATCATTATTGTTGTCATTTTTTTTCAATTCCTTTCACATTGCATGTTTGCTATAGTTTCTAATTTAATGGTGTCTTACATTAGCACATCCAGAGCATGGTGGGAACAACAACGCTACATGAGCAGCAGAGTCTCTGCATGTTGTGGTAGTAAGAGATAATTCTGATTGCACTTACAGTCCTCACATTAATTCCAATAGTGTCATCTTTCATTGGTCACAAAAAGAATGAATATTCCCTCACGCTACCATTATGAAATTTCTTTGAATTAAAGAAAAGAAACCCGGGCAAATTGTATAGCAAATGATATAACTCAATCTCAAAACCATTTTAATGAATTTTGATGACATATTTTGAAATCCCCGTATATCTCACTTGTTGCAAAGATGAGGAAGTAAGCAAGAAAAGAAACACATTACAATTCCATATCATTATTGGTATCATTTTTTTAAAATTTCTTTCACATTGCATGTTTCCTATAGTTTCTAATTTAATGGTGTCTTATATTAGCACATCAAAAGCATGGTGGGAACAACAATGCTACATGGGCAGAAGAGTCTCCACATGTTGTGGTAGTAGGAGATAATTCTGATTGCACCTACACCGCTCACATTAATTCCAATAGTGCCATCTTTCATTGGTCACGAAAAATAATGAATATTCTCTCACGCTATCATTATGAAAATTCTTTGAATTAAAGAAAAGAAACCCAGGGGAATTGTATACCAAATGATATAACTCAAATTCAAAACCATTTTAATGAATTTTGATGACAGATTTTGAAATCCCAATATATCTCACTTGTTGCGAAGATGAGGAAGTAAGCAAGAAAAGAAACACATTACAATTCCACATCATTATTGTTATCAATTTTTTTTAATTCCTTTCACATTGCATGTTTGCTACAGTTTCTAATTTAATGGTGTCTTAGATTAGCACATCCAAAGCATGGTGGGAACAACAATGCTACATGGGCAGCAGAGTCTCTGCATGTTATGGTAGTAGGAGATAATTCTGATTGCACCTACAGTGATCACATTAATTCCAATAGTGCCATCTTTCACTGGTCACAAAGAGAATGAATATTCCCTCAAGCTACCATTACGAAATTTCTTTGAATTAAAGAAAAGAAACCCAAGTGAATTGTATAGCAAATGATATAACTCAATCTCAAAACCATTTTAATGAATTTTGATGACATATTTTGAAATCCCCATATATCTCACTTGTTGCAAAGATGAGGAAGTAAGCAAGAAAAGAAACACATTACAATTCCATCATTACTGGTATCATTTTTTTTTAATTTCTTTCACATTGTATGTTTCCTATAGTTTCTAATTTAATGGTGTCTTATATTAGCACATTTAGAGCATGGTGGGAAAAACAATGCTACATGGACAGAAGAGTCTCCACATCTTGTGATAGTAAGAGATAATTCTGATTGCACCTACACCGCTCACATTAATTCTAATAGTGCCATCTTTCATTGGTCACAAAAAAGAATGAATATTCCCTCACACTACCTTTATGAAATTTATTTGAATTAAAGAAAAGAAACCTAAGTGAATTGTATACCAAATGATACAACTCAAATTCAAAACCATTTTAATGAATTTTGATGACATATTTTGAAATCCCAATATATCTCACTAGTTGCAAAGATGAGGAAATAAGTAAGAAAAGAAACACATTACAATTCCACATCATTAATGTTATCATTTTTTAATTCCTTTCACATTGCATGTTTCCTATAGTTTATAATTTAATGGTGTCTTATATTAGCACATCTAGAGCATGGTGGAAACAACAATGCAACATGGAAAGCAGAGTCTCTACATGTTGTGGTTGTAGGAGATAATTTTGATTGCACCTACACCGCTCATATTGATTCCAATAGTGCCATCTTTCATTGGTCACAAAAAAGAGTCTACTCCATTCCATATTGTCGTGACGAGCATAAAAGTGTAGCTTGATTCAGCTATATAGGTTGTTGGGTTTCTCATTATGCATATAGAGAGTGAAAATGATAGTGACACTAAGAATACAATTCAAAACACTATTGATAAATGAGAAAATGGTGGATATGTCCTGGAAGAGCTATATAGACACCACTTAGATGATCATATTTCTTGCAATGATGCTCTCTCTTTACACCTCTGATTTAGGGATTTTTCCAAAACCATTATTAAACCTTATTTGACCATTTTTAGTGAAATATGTGATGGAAAAGGATTCTTGGAGAAAACTTGAAATCAGGGTGCGTGATCAGGGCATAAGTGATAAACTTGGAGGTATATGTAAGTGGAGTCTAGAATGGATATGGTCGTGAATCTCTTTTGAGGGGATGTTACAATGAAGTCAGATCTGATCTACTAAGCTTACGTTCTTGATCTAACACTAAGAAGTAGCCTTGAATATATTTGAATCTTATCATTTATGTGTGTTACTCGAATGTCGTGCTTGGAAAATGTATAGTGTTATATTTTCTCTCATTTGAGGACATCTCACCAAAAGTTTGGTGCCAGTGTTCAGTGGTTTTGTGGTCTATATGCTTAAAGGAAGCAAAATTACTTACTTTCCCAGTACTTAAATTTCACCACTTGAATCTAGATGTCCATGGTTTTGAGGTCATGATTTTAGAGTTAAAGTCATCTATGATGAGTTTAGTGTAGCTTGTGGCATAATAACTCTCATATCCTCGGTTTAATACAAGCTTGAATGCATGAAATAATCTCTGGTATCATTTCAGCACTGGTAACAAGGGTTTATGGGCTGCATAGGGGCGAATTGTTCTTAGGCTTATTACCCCATTCTTTTTTGCAACGTGTGTGCTCACTTCTCATATTGAATACCTCTCAAAGAAAACCTCTGGAAAATACAGCCCAATGACTCAATTAGTTGTGCCCACGTCATGCTAAT
>SNQJ01S0179510.1:27503-37774 GCA_010110895.2 Picea sitchensis | reverse complement strand
TTCAATGCTCAAGAAAATTCAAATGCTGAAAAATAAATATATGTATATAAAGAAAATGATTCCTAGAAGTGGACCAGGAACTTCAAACATCACACATGGAAGAAAATAAAAATGCATATATCCTCACATCCATCATAGTTTAATAAATATTTTATCACATTCAACATAAAAATAAATGGTCTATTGCACGAGAGAACTTTGAAAGAGTATTACTTATGAAGATCAAAAAAAATATTTTGATAGATTGACTTCAAATATTTTATGTTCAAAACTCAAAATTATAAAATATAGTCAAAATCAATCCCGAATTAGTTCTCTGGGATTTCTCAAAATAATAATCTTTGTTATAGTGGTTGAAATTAAATGCGTTTGTCCATAAAGGACTGGGATTGGGGCTCCCGTAGACCATAAATAAATATTTACAAGAATAATTTTGAAGAAAGAAGAGAAGAGTGGAACTTGAGCAACAATTTCTGGAAAGAAGACAAGAAGATGTTATCAGAATTCGGTTCTATTTTTCTAATGAAAGAATAAACATAACTAGATGAAAATATGATAAAGAGGGAATATGTGATTCAATGTAGACTTACTATGTGGACTCTCTCGTTTTTTACTTGCTTGTTGTTGTGCCTTTTATACTTTTATTCGTTGCGGTTATGTGGACGGTTGTAACTACTTCCGTTGGTATTTCAAAAATCTTGGCAATAAACGTTTTTAACCACTCTTCAATATAATCCCCTAATTGAGCCAAAATTACTTCTTGTTTCACCTTGATATTAAACAATTCATCCTCGATTTCTCTATAGTCGATAAATAAATTTTGCAACATATTTTCAATATCTTCATTTTTATTAGCATGTTCAACAAGCTAGCTGTCAATTTCATCATATGTGAACTCAACTATGCTATCAAATTTCTCAGTTGATGCTTTCTTTAGGCCTTTGATTTGTTCTTCAAACTGCTATCGGGTCATGAGCATTGAAATCAATATTAGCTTTGGGTCCAAAATTTCGATGGTGCTACCGACAATATCCAAGCCAACACTATTTGAATATGCTTCCATCCTTTTTCGTGACACATCATTTAATTGACTCAATAATCCCCTTAATGTATTAACTCTTTCGAGCCATAATGATTTTAATTGCTTCACACGACTCAGGGAGGGAAATTCTTCTTGTTTTATTCTTTGGTTCATCATCGCCAAGACCTTTTCTATGAACATTGCAACCCCATATTTGCAAAATCCTTCATCATTTTTTAAGTCTGCATTTAAATATTCTTTAGTATTCTAGATTTTGGGGCCAAGACAGGCAAAGATTTTTGCCAAGTCCCATAATTCTAAAATTAATGACATTCTTTTCTTTATATTTTCCTTGACGAAATGTTGAATGGCCACAATCAAAATTGAAATTCCTTTAACCCTTGAATTTAGCTCTGGAATTCCTTGAATACTTCTATCGGGCCGAATCATGGCAATCGGGGTAGCCAAAATAGGTGGAGGCATGAGGGTTGCTTCCAATTCCTTGATTCTTTCCTTTAGTCGAACATTTTCTTGTTCCATATTAGCTATTGAGAAGTCCAATGTGTCTCTTGTGACCTTGTGAATTGAAGATAATTTTGAGGGTAACATGTTTCAGGTGTCAATGGTAGACCACGATTTTCCCCTCTTACTCTTTGAGGTATTTTCAAAAACCATTTTTTTTGAATCTTTTTCGAATGAAATGTTTTGCACAGAAAATGTTTCTTCATCAAAGAAGACTTCATATTGAACATTTAATGCAAGGGGCTATACATTTTCTTGGGCATGTTCTTCATTATCTGGAAATAATATATTTTCAATATCCACATCCAAGTCCATATTATCAAGCAAAATGTCATCTTCATGTATGTTTTGTTTTTCTTCCTCTTGTTGAGAATTCACCCTTTTCCTTTTGACTTGTAATTTATGGAACTCGAGGGGAGTGACATGGGGTTAGTATTAGTGGGTTGAGGGCGAGGAACAAAAGAGGGTTTTTTTTTTATGGGAAAAAACAACTTGTTGGGCCTCTTTAGCACGTTTAGTAGCTTCCAACCAAGTTTGAGGGAGGGCCATGAGAACCTGGGATCAGATTTCATCCTTTAGGCCACTGATAAAGCATTCACAAAAGAAAGCATATGACATACCCTCGGTTTGAAAGGCCAAATGATCAAAAGAAGTTATAAAGTATTCCACTATGCTTGACTATTTCAACTTGGTCAAACGATCGAGATAGTGGGTATCAGTGTCAAAGCGGTCATAGAGCTCTGCAACAAACTAGGTCTAGGAAATATAACCATGACATGAATTTTTATGCCATTGCCACCATTTCCATCATTCGGGATCTAGATAGAGGACAACATAACGAAGTTTGGCCAACTCATCAATGATACTATGCAGAGAAAAATAATGCTCCATTTGAGTGACCCAACCCGTAGGATCAGAGCCATCAAATTTATTGACCTCGACGCGAAGAAGCCAAGGGTCACGTTGAAAGGAGTTTGATTGAAAATGTAGAGAATGAGAGTAATCAACAACATGGGTTTGGTCCAATGAGGAAGGACCCGAAGGGCGATTCAACAACTGGTTGACAATAAACTGGAGGGTGTTAAATTGGTTCATGAAGTTGGCTTCCATGGTGTCAAATTTGTGCTTGACTTGAGTCTCAAATTGTGCAAGGATGGAATTGGTAGAGCCAACCTCAGATGTCACTTTATTGATGGAATCTTGCAGGTCTTGGTTGCGAGTGGTGGCCATTTGGAGAGGGGAAGTGCGGGTAAGGAAAAATGGGTGGGTGGAGCCACAAAAAAGGACTTATAAGTGATAGGTACCACGACGATTAGGGCAATAAGGGAAATATAATGGAATAGGTGGAAAAATTGGGAAGCTGAGAAGGGTTCGGGTCCACTGAAAAAAAATGATTAAAAATGAAAGTTATGACTACGATTAGGGAGAAAAGGGGAATCCAATATGATAGGTCCCAAATAAGTGTGCCCGCGGGAGCACTATACTCATTTTTTTTTATTAACTCCTGCGGAGTTATACTCCAGCCTGAATAATAATGCAGTGATGAAATGCCCAAATGATTAACATGAATAAATGTGTAGTAATTTCGCAACCAAAATGCAGAAGGCACAGTTGCACGACAATAGATCTTGTCTACTATGTTTTTATTTCCATCCCAAGGGTTAGGGTATTCAGGGTTTCTATAGACAAGGGCTTGCCCTATGCTATATCTCTCTGATATACGTGCGAGGTCCAATAGTAGTACTTAGCCCAATATCTCAGGGCACCAACTAAGGAGGCTAGATCGTTCCCTTAGCCGTACTATCCGACTACCCAGGTACTAGAGAGTATCTTCCCGAGTGTTGTTCTTAGTGGCACTATAGAAGTCAAGCGACCGACCAATTTATCTATGGAGGGCTTCAAGAGATCTAGGCTGATCCGTATACAGGTGTTGTCTGATGCGCTACCACTCGAAGGGGTACCAACAGGGTGTCGAATCTCAAAAGCAGAACATAGGGTACCTGCTTGTAAATGGTTGCAAACGCCTTCTGACTTATTATTTAACTATATTTAATAAAATACTAATAGGTGGGACCCCTGGTGAAACTTGCGTAACTATGACGAAGAAACATTAATTATGTTTTACATTCTTATGAGCTGGCTGAGATGAGCCCTATAGTTTATTTGCGTTTAAAATATCAATCAAAATGATTAATCAAATATGATGATAAAGGCGATTTGATTTAAAAGGGAATGGTCTTGATTTTATATGACATTCACAAGTATTATTATGTTACATTTATTTTGAGACATGACCTAAACTCCATGCTTAATTTATATGTGTGATGTGGTGACTTCATACCTCAAGGGTACATGCATTGTTTGAATTGGAAGCCATGTTGGAATATGTTATCCACAACAAAATATTTGAGTTATGTCACATTGGAGTTTATAAACAATTATTGTGCGCCTTGGTTTAATGGCAAGATTGGTTGTATCCCTAGCAAATTGTTATATGTGAACTGGGGCTAGCCACAATAGTTTGCGCATTGTTATATTGGAACGTATGGATACTTTGGTATAGTTGGATGCATTAATTGAATTGAATGTTAAAGGGTGATGAAATCTATAATGGTTATGGATCGTACTAGCCATGAATGAAAGTGGGAAGGGAGAAGAGACGTGAAGTAAATGCATGTCACTCAAACTCACCTCGTCACCCTAGTCATTCTTGCATTTTTCATTGTTGGTTGTTGTTGCTCTGATTTTCTCAGTCGTGGAGGAGGCATACAAGCTGGTATTTTTTGCTTAAGCAATATTTTGCACAGGTATGGGGTTTCTTGCTTTGTCATCCATGAACAATTGCTCTTCTCTTTAAGTTAATAGTTGGCTCTTGTTTGCTCGCGGTCTGTGTATTTCCAAATCTATTAAAATGAATTCAACTGTGTGTTGGTTGATTTTCAAGTTTTGTTTTCCCATGGTGGTTGTTGTGAGACCATTGGCATTAAAAGAATCATGGGTACCTTTTACTGGTGTAGCTACTCGTAGTTTTTTTATGAAAATAATGTGGTTGAGGACTCTCGAGCCTGTTTTGCTTATGGTCCCTTGTTTTGGGTTTTCTTCCCTGTTCGAAAATGGGTTCTCTTTGCCTCTTGCATGTGGGATTTTGTGGATACTCTGCCTGTATGTGAATATTGTGGTCTTCATGGCTAATACGCCCACACATAGTTTCGACTCTATGAGTATTAATGATGAGTATTGTGTAGAGAGTAATACTATTTCATGCTCTTTTTGGGCCAAACCCTCAGGTTGTCAACCCGCTTTCTTCTGCCACCCACTGTCCACTGTTGCAATGAACCCTATGCATTATCATGGAAGTGTTTCTTATTCAGAATTCAATGAGTAATACTGTTTCATGCTCTTTTGTTTGGGCACGGGTTTTGATTGGTCATTTGATATGCAATTATGAGGGAGTATTTGACTCACTGATTTGCTTGAAGTTACAGTCTGTCCATATGAAGTTATGAAGTCGATAACAATGGGCGGATTATTGTTATAATGTAAGCTTGCCATGTTTTATTGTAATTGCAAAAGGCACATGTTTACAAGTTATGTGATGCTTGAATGAGGTTTGAAAACCATAATGAAATAGGATGAGGAAGTTTGATGAAATATGGTTCAATTAAAATAATGGTTATATACAAAGATTGTTTTGGGGCACTTCACAGAACCCTATGGGTATTGAGGACTTTGCTGATTTTGTTATTATGGTTGTATCATGTCCACCTCAAGGCCGTTGTTGTATTTCCTGTGGTGATTATGATATTCCGTTATGTACATGAAGTATTGTTATTATGCTTATTTTTATTTCTGGGAAATTAGTTATTGTGTAATACATTTTTGAGGCAAGTGAGCATTTTTGTGAAGCAAGCATCAGTTTTGGGTTGTTTTTTTTGGAACAAAGTATTGCTTAAATTTAAAAAAAAAATTGAACAGTAAGAAAGTTTGATTGCAGATTGATATTAGAGATGGAATGGTTGACGTATAATTTGAACAATATCCATAATCTACCCCCCCCATTCTACCATTTTTCTCTAATTACACCCCCTTCACGATCCTAATTTCATTTATTCATTCCCTGTTCTGTGATATTTGTTTTGAAGAGGGGTCTGTGTGGAAATAAAAGAAAAGTTGATAGTGGCAAGGGATGTGGATTGATGTTCTCGATATCTTTATATACACAGTTGATTTCTTTATTAATTGTTTGAACAATATTCATTATTAATTCCCCTCCATAATATCATTTTTCGCTAAATAAAAGCCCTTCATATTTCCCGTGAACCCTATCAATTCCCTGTTCACGTGAAAATTAATGAATGACATGTTATTGATGGATTGCATATGTCTCATAGTAAATTCTAGAGCCAACTATTGATTTATGTAAGTAGAGTTTCATGCATGGTTTACTAAGAACTTCATGACTGTCAAATTGTTGCTACAGGATGAGTTTTTTCAATAGAGGTAGCAATGGTCGAAATAACATAGGTAGGGGAAATTGGAATTGAGGTTATAGAAGGCCTAGATTTTCTATTCATTTTGACATTGACCCGCAAGAGTTAAATCAACTATTTCAAGATGGGTTCTTTAATTGGGTTGGCCATGGGATATTTCACCCTTGACCAGAGATACCCCCTTTCCAGCTGCCTCAGAATTTTCCCGGCATTTCCATTCTTCCACATGTGTCTTTGCAGCCCGAAGTCCCCGCAAATGAAAATTGGTAAGAAATTGTCCACCAACCAGTCTCCCACTACCATGGATGGCCTACTGTGTCATTGCCTTTACCACCACCAATTAACCCTAATGTTCAAATTTCTCCTGTTGTTTCGCCAGTACAATCCTCGCATGTTAGCAAGAGATTAAAAACCAACATTCCACAACCTGTGCAAGACAAAGGAAAAGCAAGGACCTCCCCCTCTAGTCCATCCACTGAGTCCTCTAAATCTATGTCTTCCCGCCTCCACTTCAAGGATGACTTCTCCCATGTGATTAATGAAATACAACTTCAAAGGTCTAACCAACCAAAGTCCACTCAAGAGAAGTCAGTTGGGGACAACAGTGAGAAGATGAAATATGCCTCGCAAAACAACAAATATGGGTTCTAAATGTTTTTTTTTTAATGATTTTTAGTGACGAGGACATCATTTAATGGTTTTCAGTATGTTTTGGACAACAACCCTTATTTTTGGATATTTTGTGGATAATGTGAATATATTATTTTTGGGATATGATATAAATTATGGATGATATTTAATATTCAATTTAAGTGATATCCACGAGAGTTACAAGGGTGTTATATGGTCTAAATGTTTTTTTTTTATATACTTTGCATTTGATGGTAACAAGAAGAAATACTGGGAGTCACAAGGGGTCCCACCTATTTAGTAATTATTAATTAAGACCCTTATTTATATATTATTATTATTTATTTCTCCTAAACTAATTTGTTAAGTCAATTTGACTTAACTAAATAAAGTAGTTGAACTACTTCAACTGATTGTGAAAGAATAAAAGCTCAATTGGATGAAGAGACAAGGGGAAATAGAAGGAGAGAGAGACAAGACTAAGGTTTTCTCTTTAGTTAAATGAGATAGTTTCAGTTTTCATTCATTTAAGTTTACTTGAAAGCCTAATCCTCTTGTTGACAACACTGTCTCATTGTAGACAACAAGGTTCAGGACTGAATTATACTTTTCAGCCGCTTGTTTTAGAGGTGATGATTCATCCTTGATAGTTTGTGTATTCTTGTCTGTTTGTGAATTAATTTTCATGGATGATAAAGAATATCTTGCAGAGTCAAAATAGCAACAGTTTGTGGGAAGTTGATTCAGATCATTGATTTCAGTTTTATTTTACTATTGGAGTCTTTTTGTATGGTGCCCATCAAAGATATCTAAATTTGACTTTGGTCCATACCCTTGCAGGGCTTTGTAAAGAGAAATACACTTTTGGTATCTTAGAATGAAATAAATCAGATTGGTGTTCTGTCTCATACATGTGTCTTCATGGCTTGGTTACTCTTTCGCTTTTGGTCTCCATGTTTAGTTTATTGTAAAATATGTATACATTTCACTATCTTTGTATAAATTTTATTTTACATTGCAACATATACAAATTATAAAATAAACCTTAATCATTGTAATTAATACTCATGGATTGAGTGAATGTTTTTGAGGCTATAAATCTCGGGTGACATTCCCAACTATCTTGTCCTAGCCAGATAAGATCTGAAAATGATTGAGTAAGGTGTGTTGGAGTTACTTCACACACACCTATGATTTATTTTTCCTAAGGTTTTTCCTTGTTTATTAGTCATTATCCAGTCTCCTATATTTTAGGGGAGAATATTCCACCTGGAGAATATTCTCTTTTAGTTGACACTTCAGTTTGACTAGTTGAGTTGAGTTTAGATGCTGCATTGGTTTTGTCACCATGTAAAATTGGGATCATCACCAACTAATGCGCACTTTCATTGGGATCATCACTAGACTAGCCCATTACCCTTGATTTCCTAANATTCTCCTATATTTTGGGGGAGAATATTCCACCTGGAGAATATTCTCTTTTAGTTGACACTTCAGTTTGACTAGTTGAGTTGAGTTTAGATGCTGCATTGGTTTTGTCACCATGAAACATTGGGATCATCACCATGATAATGCACACTTGCCTTGGGATCATCACCATACTAGCGCATTACCCTTGATTTCCTGAGCTAACTCCTTACTATTCTCTGTTCAGTCAATTAACTGAAGACTAGTCGACTAGTTAACTCAGCTAGGTGGAAGTTCACTCTCGTAACTGCTTGAGAGACTAGACTAGGTGGAAGTTCACTCTCGTAACTGTTGGTGTGTGTCCAGATCACTCTAGACCACCACTATGGATCATTAGTTACTCATGTATCCTATATATATTGTAAATTATTCACTCTTTGAGTGTGGAATATGGTTAATGAGAATTCTTTCATTCTTTCTCTCCTTCTTCTTCTTTCTCCAATTCTCTCTACAAATGTGTGTATTATTGTTTATATAGATCTATTATGTGCGGGTTCAACACATTTACATGGTATCATAGCTAACAGATTGCTAAGAAAAAATTACACCAAATTATTTTTTGCAGGTACTGAAGATTGAAGAACGCATAAAATATGGAGTTTATGTTTTACTCATCGATAATACTTCTCATGCCTCATAACTATTTGGAATGGAAGCCAGAGATTGTAATTCTTCTCAAAAGTAGAGGCTTATACAAAATAACCATGGAAATCGAAGTAGAGCCTGATTCCGCCAATGAGAAAAATAACTTTCTCAATAGACAAGATATGGCCATAGGACTTATCTTCTTGTCTATTTCTCCATAAATTCTCCACCAAGTATATGATGACTCACAAGAATAAAATCCAAATGAATTATGGACCAGATTGGAGGTTCTATTTGGGAATAAAAAATATTGTGAAGATTTCATGCAGGAGATTGGAAAGATAGAGCCAGAAGAGAAACCATCAGAAGATCAAGCCTCTTATTATGAAGAGTCTTCTACAAAAGTATTTGCACAAATTTGTATTCCATTAATTCATGAAGATGATGTATAATCCATTTCAGATTTATTTTCTGAAATTCATGTGGAAGATATATGGCATGCATCTCAGGAGTTGCATGCAGACACTTTTCCATGCACAATGCATGCATCTTAGGAGACAAAAAGGGAGCCGCGCACATAAGCCTCAATTATGATATTTTCTGATAATAAATTGCAGAAACAAATTGGATATTTGAATTCCTCTCAGGAAAATATCCAATTTCAAAAAAATATCGTCCGAAACGGAGTCCGGGAAGTGAAGTTATGATCATTTTAAAATCAACAAAATTTCAGCATTTTTTCGGAAACGGCCGCACGGTTTTCAAAATTTCATCCAAACTTTATTTGGATATTTTTCATTACAAGAAGAGAAAGTGGATATGTGTGGACATATCGATGGTGCATCTACTTCATCATATCCGTGCAAACATCTACATCTTCAACAAAATATTCAACGAGCACAATATTGCACAGTTGTGAGGTCTTCTTGGAGTGAAGGACACGGTTGCTTAGCAACTGCTTTTTGTTCCTTCTCATTTATATTTTTTTATGCATTATAATTTGAGGGGGGGTTTTTCCCATGAGATTTTCCCTCTTTCCTCGTTTATTTCAGTGTATCTTTTGTATTTGGGTACCTAACGTGGCCTCATTGTTGGGACCCATTCTTTATTTTCACCATAATGATGTTCAGGGGGGGGTGTTGGAGTTACTTCACACACACCTAGGACTTTTTTTTCCTAAGGTTTTTCCTTGTTTATTAGTCATAATTAATCATTATCCAGTCTCCTATATTTTAGGGGAGAATATTCCACCTTGAGAATATTCTCTTTCAGTTGACACTTCAGTTTGGCTAGCCGAGTTGAGTTTAGATGCTGCATTGGTTTTTTCACCATGCAACATTGGGATCATCACCATGCTAATGCACACTTGCCTTGGGATCATCACCAGAGTGGTGCATTACCCTTGATTTCTTGAGTTAACTCCTTACTACTCTCCGTTCATTCAATTAACTGAAGACTAGTTGACTAGTTAACTCATCTAGGTGGCAGTTCACTCCCGTAACTGCCTGAGAGACTAAACTAGGTGGCAATTCACTCTCGTAACTATTGGTGTGTGT
>SNQJ01S0179510.1:0-18240 GCA_010110895.2 Picea sitchensis | reverse complement strand
ACACACACCAATAGTTACGAGAGTGAATTGCCACCTAGTTTAGTCTCTCAGGCAGTTACGGGAGTGAACTGCCACCTAGATGAGTTAACTAGTCAACTAGTCTTCAGTTAATTGAATGAACGGAGAGTAGTAAGGAGTTAACTTAGGAAATCAAGGGTAATGTGCCAGTCTGGTGATGATCCCAAGGCAAGTGTGCATTAGCATGGTGATGATCCCAATGTTGCATGGTGATGGTGATGATCCCAATGTTGCATGGTGAAAAAACCAATGCAACATCTAAACTCAACTCAGCTAGTCAAACTGAAGTGTCAACTGAAAGAGAATATTCTAAAGGTGGAATATTCTCCCATAAAATATAGGAGACTGGATAATGATTAATTATGACTAATAAACAAGGAAAAACCTTAGGAAAAAAAAGTCCTAGGTGTGTGTGAAGTAACTCCAACACCCCCCCTGAACATCACTATGGTGAAAATAAAGAATGGGTCCCAACAACGAGGCCACGTTAGGTACCCAAATACAAAAGATACACTAAAATAAACGAGGAAAGAGGGAAAATCTCATGGGAAAAACCCCCCCTCAAATTACAATGCATAAAAAAATATAAATGAGAAGGAACAAAAAGCAGTTGCTAAGCAACTATGTCCTTCACTCCAAGAAGACCTCACAACTGTGCAATATTGTGCTCGTTGAATATTTTGTTGAAGATGTAGATGTTTGCACGGATATGATGAAGTAGATGCACCATCGATATGTCCACACATATCCACTTTCTCTTCTTGTAATGAAAAATATCCAAATAAATTTTGGATGAATTTTTGAAAACAGTGCGGCCGTTTCCGGAAAAATGCTGAAATTTTGTTGATTTTAAAATGATCATAACTTCACTTCCCGGACTCCGTTTCGGACGATTTTTTTTTGAAATTGGATATTTTCCCGAGAGGAATTCAAATATCCAATTTGTTTCTGCAATTTATTATCAGAAAATATCATAATTGAGGCTTATGTGCGCGGCTCCCTTTTTGTCTCCTAAGATGCATGCATTGTGCATGGAAAAGTGTCTGCATGCGACTCCTGAGATGCATGCCATATATCTTCCACATGAATTTTAGAAAATAAATCTGAAATGGATTATACATCATCTTCATGAATTAATGGAATACAAATTTCTGCAAATACTTTTGTAGAAGACTCTTCATAATAAGAGGCTTGATCTTCTGATGGTTTCTCTTATGGCTCTATCTTTCCAATCTCCTGCATGAAATCTTCACAATATTTTTTATTCCCAAATAGAATCTCCAATCTAGTCCATAATTCATTTGGATTTGATTCTTGTGAGTCATCATATACTTGGTGGAGAATTTATGGAGAAATAGACAAGAAGATAAGTCCTATGGCCATATCTTGTCTATTGAGAAAGTTATTTTTCTCATCGGCGGAATCAGGCTCTACTTCGATTTCCATGGTTATTTTGTATAAGCCTCTACTTATGAGAAGAAGTACAATCTCTGGCTTCCATTCCAAATAGTTATGAGGCGTGAGAAGTATTATTGATGAGTATAACATAAATTCCATATTTTATACGTTCTTCAATCTTCAGTACCTGCAAAAAATAATTTGGTGTAATTTTTGCTTAGCAGTCTGTTAGCTCTGATACCATGTAAATGTGTTGAACCTGCACATAATAGATCTAGATAAACAATAATACACACATTTGCATAGAGAATTGGAGAAAGAAGAAGAAGGAGAGAAAGAATGAAAGAATTCTCATTAACCATATTCCACACTCAAAGAGTGAATAATTTACAATATATATAGGATACATGAGTAACTAATGATCCATAGTGGTGGTCTAGAGTGATATGGACACACACCAACAGTTACGAGAGTGAACTTCCACCTAGTCTAGTCTCTCAGGCAGTTACGGGAGTGAACTGCCACCTAGCTGAGTTAACTAGTCGACTAGTCTTCAATTAATTGACTGAACAGAGAATAGTAAGGAGTTAACTCAGGAAATAAAATGTAATGTGCTAGTCTGATGATGATCCCAAGGCAAGTGCGCATTATCATGGTGATGATCCCAATGTTTCATGGTGACAAAACCAATGCAGCATCTAAACTCAACTCAACTAGTCAAACTGAAGTGTCAACTAAAAGAGAATATTCTCCAGGTGGAATATTCTCCCCTAAAATATAGGAGAATGGACAATGACTAATTATGACTAATAAACAAGGGAAAATCTTAGGAAAAATAAATCATAGGTGTGTGTGAAGTAACTCCAACACACCTTACTCAATCATTTTCAGATCTTGCCTGGCTAGGACAAGATAGTTGGGAATGTCACCCGAGATTTATAGCCTCAAAAACATTCACTCAGTCCACGAGTATTAATTACAATGATTAAGGTTGATTTTATAATTTGTATATGTTGCAATGTAAAATAAAATTTATATAAAGATACTGAAATGTATACATATTTTACAATAAACTAAACATGGAGACCAAAAGCGAAAGAGTAACCAAGTCATGAAGACACATGTATGAGACAGAACACCAATCTGATTTATTTCATTCTAAGATACCAAAAGTGTATTTCTCTTTACAAAGCCCTACAAGGGTATGGACCAAAGTCAAATTTAGATATCTTTGATGGGCACCATACAAAAAGACTCCAATAGTAAAATAAAACTGAAATCAATGATCTGAATCAACTTGCCACAAATTGTTGTTATTTTGACTCTGCAAGATATTCTTTATCATCCATGAAAATTAATTCACAAACAGACAAGAATACACAAACTATCAAGGATGAATCATCACCTCTAAAACAAGCGGCTGAAAAGTATAATTCAGTCATGAACCTTGTTGTCTACAATGAGACAGTGTTGTCAACAAGAGGATTAGGATTTCAAGTAAACTTAATTGAATGAAAACTGAAACTGTCTCATTTAACTAAAGAGAAAACCTTAGTCTTGTCTCTCTCTCCTTCTATTTCCCCTTGTCTCTTCATCCAATTGAGCTTTTATTCTTTCACAATCAGTTGAAGTAGTTCAACTACTTTATTTAGTTAAGTCAAATTGACTTAACAAATTAGTTTAGGAGAAATAAATAATAATAATATATAAATAAGGGTCTTAATTAATAATTACTAAATAGGTGGGACCCCTTGTGACTCCCAGCATTTCTTCTTGTTACCATCAAATGCAAAGTATAAAAAAAAAACATTTAGACCATATAACACCCTTGTAACTCTCGTGGATATCACTTAAATTGAATATTAAATATCATCCATAATTTATATCATATCCCAAAAAGAATATATTCACATTATCCACAAAATATCCAAAAATAAGGCTTGTTGTCCAAAACATACTGAAACCCATTAAATGATGTCCTCGTCACTGAAAATCATTAAAAAAAAAACATTTAGAACCCATATTTGTTGTTTTGCGAGGCATATTTCATCTTCTCACTGTTGTCCCCAACTGACTTCTCTTGAGTGGACTTTGGTTGGTTAGACCTTTGAAGTTGTATTTCATTAATCACATGGGAGAAGTCATCCTTGAGGTGGAGGTTGGAAGTCATAGATTTAGAGGAGTCAGTGGATGGACTATAGGGGGAGGTCCTTGATTTTCCTTTGTCTTGCACAGGTTGTGGAATGTTGGTTTTTAATCTCTTGCTAACATGCGAGGATTGTACTGGCGAAACAGAAGGAGAAATTTGAACATTAGGGTTAATTGGTGGTGGTAAAGGAAATGAAACAGTAGGCGATACATGGTAGTGGGAGACTGGTTGGTGGACAATTTCTTACCAATTTTCATTTTTGGGGACTTCGGTCTGCAAAGACACATGTGGAAGAATGGAAATGCCGAGAAAATTCTGAGGAGGCTGGAAAGGGGGTCTCTCTGGTCGAGGGTGAAATATCCCATGGCCAACCCAATTAAATAACCCATCTTGAAATAGTTGATTTAACTCTTGCGAGTCAACGTCAAAATGAATAGAAAATCTACGCCTTTTATAACCTCGATTCCAATTTCCCCTACCTATGTTATTTCGACCATTGCTACCTCTACTGAAAAAACTCATCCTGTAGCAACAATTTGACAGTCATGAAGTTCTTAGTAAACCATACATGAAACTCTACTTACATAAATCAATAGTTGGCTCTAGAAATTACTACGAGACATATGCAATCCATCAATAACATGTCATTCATTAATTTTCACGTGAACAGGGAATTGATAAGGTTCACAGGAAATATGAAGGGCTTTTATTTAGCGAAAAATGATATTATGGAGGGGAATTAATAATGAATATTGTTCAAACAATTAATAAAGAAATCAACTGTGTATATAAACATATCGAGAACATCAATCCACAACCCTTGCCACTATCAACTTTTCTTTTATTTCCACACAGACCCCTCTTCAAAACAAATATCACAGAACAGGGAATGAATAAATGAAATTGGGATCGTGAAGGGGGTGTAATTAGAGAAAAATGGTAGAATGGGGGGGGTATATTATGGATATTGTTCAAATTATACGTCAACCATTCCATCTCTAATATCAATCTGCAATCAAACTTTCTTACTGTTCAAATTTTTTTTTAAATTTAAGCAATACTTTGTTCCAAAAAAAAAACCCAAAACTGATGCTTGCTTCACAAAAATGCTCACTTGCCTCAAAAATGTATTACACAATAACTAATTTCCCAGAAATAAAAATAAGCATAATAACAATACTTCATGTACATAATGGAATATCATAATCACCACAGGAAATACAACAACGGCCTTGAGGTGGACATGATACAACCATAATAACAAAATCAGCAAAGTCCTCAATACCCACAGGGTTCTGTGAAGTGCCCCAAAACAATCCTTGTATATAACCATTATTTTAATTGAACCATATGTCATCAAACTTCCTCATCCCATTTCATTCTGGTTTTCAAACCTCATTCAAGCATCACATAACTTGTAAACATGTGCCTTTTGCAATTACAATAAAACATGGCAAGCTTACATTATAACAATAATCCGCCCATTATTATCGACTCCATAACTTCATATGGACAGAATGTAACTTCAAGAAAATCAGTGAGTAAAATACTCCCTCATAATTGCATATCAAATGACCAATCAAAACCCGTGCCCAAACAAAAGAGCATGAAACAGTCTTACTCATTGAATTCTGAATAAGAAACACTTCCATGATAATGCATAGGGTGCATTGCAACAGTGGACAATGGGTGGCAGAAGAAAGTGGGTTGACAACCTGAGGGTTTGGCCCAAAAAGAGCATGAAATAGTATTACTCTCTACACAATACTCATCACTAATACTCACAGAGTCGAAACTATGCGTGGGCGTATTATCCATGAAGACCACAATATTCACGTACAAGCAGAGTATCCACAAAATCCCACATGCAAGAGGCAAAGAGAACCCATTTTCAAACAGGGAAGAAAACCCAAAACAAGGGACCATAAGCAAAACAGGCCCGAGAGTCCTCAACCACATTCTTTTCATAACAAAACTACGAGTAGCTACACCAGTAAAAGGTACCCATGATTCTTTTAATGCCAATGGTCTCACAACAACCACCATGGGAAAACAAAACTTGAAAATCAACCAACACACAGTCGAATTCATTTTAACAGCTTTGGAAATACACAGACCGCGAGAAAACAAGAGCCAACTATTAACTTAAAGAGAAGAGAAATTTTTCATGGATGGCAAAGCAAGAAACCCCATACCTGTGAAAAATATTGCTTAAGCAGAAAATACCAGCTTGTATGCCTCCTCCATGACTGAGCAAATCAGAGCAACAGCAACCAACAATGAAAAATGCAAGAATGACTAGGGTGACGAGGTGAGTTTGAGTGACATGCATTTACTTCACGTCTCTTCTCCCTTCCCACTTTCATTCATGGCTAGTATGATCCATAACCATTATAGATTTCATCACCCTTTAACATTCAATTCAATTAATGCATCCAACTATACCAAAGTATCCATACGTTCCAATATAACAATGCGCAAACTATTGTGGCTAGCCCCAGTTCACATATAACAATTTGCTAGGGATACAACCAATCTTGCCATTAAACCAAGGCGCACAATAATTGTTTATAAACTCCAATGTGACATAACTCAAATATTTTGTTGTGGATAACATATTCCAACATGGCTTCCAATTCAAACAATGCATGTACCCTTGAGGTATGAAGTCACCACATCACACATATAAATTAAGCATGGAGTTTAGGTCATGTCTCAAAATAAATGTAACATAATAATACTTGTGAATGTCATATAAAATCAAGACCATTCCCTTTTAAATCAAATCGCCTTTATCATCATATTTGATTAATCATTTTGATTGATATTTTAAACGCAAATAAACTATAGGGCTCATCTCAGCCAGCTCATAAGAATGTAAAACATAATTAATGTTTCTTCGTCATAGTTACGCAAGTTTCACCAGGGGTCCCACCTATTAGTATTTTATTAAATATAGTTAAATAATAAGTCAGAAGGCGTTTGCAACCATTTACAAGCAGGTACCCTATGTTCTGCTTTTGAGATTCGACACCCTGTTGGTACCCCTTCGAGTGGTAGCGCATCAGACAACACCTGTATACGGATCAGCCTAGATCTCTTGAAGCCCTCCATAGATAAATTGGTCGGTCGCTTGACTTCTATAGTGCCACTAAGAACAACACTCGGGAAGATACTCTCTAGTACCTGGGTAGTCGGATAGTACGGCTAAGGGAACGATCTAGCCTCCTTAGTTGGTGCCCTGAGATATTGGGCTAAGTACTACTATTGGACCTCGCACGTATATCAGAGAGATATAGCATAGGGCAAGCCCTTGTCTATAGAAACCCTGAATACCCTAACCCTTGGGATGGAAATAAAAACATAGTAGACAAGATCTATTGTCGTGCAACTGTGCCTTCTGCATTTTGGTTGCGAAATTACTACACATTTATTCATGTTAATCATTTGGGCATTTCATCACTGCATTATTATTCAGGCTGGAGTATAACTCCGCAGGAGTTAATAAAAAAAAATGAGTATAGTGCTCCCGCGGGCACACTTATTTGGGACCTATCATATTGGATTCCCCTTTTCTCCCTAATCGTAGTCATAACTTTCATTTTTAATCATTTTTTTTCAGTGGACCCGAACCCTTCTCAGCTTCCCAATTTTTCCACCTATTCCATTATATTTCCCTTATTGCCCTAATCGTCGTGGTACCTATCACTTATAAGTCCTTTTTTGTGGCTCCACCCACCCATTTTTCCTTACCCGCACTTCCCCTCTCCAAATGGCCACCACTCGCAACCAAGACCTGCAAGATTCCATCAATAAAGTGACATCTGAGGTTGGCTCTACCAATTCCATCCTTGCACAATTTGAGACTCAAGTCAAGCACAAATTTGACACCATGGAAGCCAACTTCATGAACCAATTTAACACCCTCCAGTTTATTGTCAACCAGTTGTTGAATCGCCCTTCGGGTCCTTCCTCATTGGACCAAACCCATGTTGTTGATTACTCTCATTCTCTACATTTTCAATCAAACTCCTTTCAACGTGACCCTTGGCTTCTTCGCGTCGAGGTCAATAAATTTGATGGCTCTGATCCTACGGGTTGGGTCACTCAAATGGAGCATTATTTTTCTCTGCATAGTATCATTGATGAGTTGGCCAAACTTCGTTATGTTGTCCTCTATCTAGATCCCGAATGATGGAAATGGTGGCAATGGCATAAAAATTCATGTCATGGTTATATTTCCTAGACCTAGTTTGTTGCAGAGCTCTATGACCGCTTTGACACTGATACCCACTATCTCGATCGTTTGACCAAGTTGAAATAGTCAAGCATAGTGGAATACTTTATAACTTCTTTTGATCATTTGGCCTTTCAAACCGAGGGTATGTCATATGCTTTCTTTTGTGAATGCTTTATCAGTGGCCTAAAGGATGAAATCTGATCCCAGGTTCTCATGGCCCTCCCTCAAACTTGGTTGGAAGCTACTAAACGTGCTAAAGAGGCCCAACAAGTTGTTTTTTCCCATAAAAAAAAAACCCTCTTTTGTTCCTCGCCCTCAACCCACTAATACTAACCCCATGTCACTCCCCTCGAGTTCCATAAATTACAAGTCAAAAGGAAAAGGGTGAATTCTCAACAAGAGGAAGAAAAACAAAACATACATGAAGATGACATTTTGCTTGATAATATGGACTTGGATGTGGATATTGAAAATATATTATTTCCAGATAATGAAGAACATGCCCAAGAAAATGTATAGCCCCTTGCATTAAATGTTCAATATGAAGTCTTCTTTGATGAAGAAACATTTTCTGTGCAAAACATTTCATTCGAAAAAGATTCAAAAAAAATGGTTTTTGAAAATACCTCAAAGAGTAAGAGGGGAAAATCGTGGTCTACCATTGACACCTGAAACATGTTACCCTCAAAATTATCTTCAATTCACAAGGTCACAAGAGACACATTGGACTTCTCAATAGCTAATATGGAACAAGAAAATGTTCGACTAAAGGAAAGAATCAAGGAATTGGAAGCAACCCTCATGCCTCCACCTATTTTGGCTACCCCGATTGCCATGATTCGGCCCGATAGAAGTATTCAAGGAATTCCAGAGCTAAATTCAAGGGTTAAAGGAATTTCAATTTTGATTGTGGCCATTCAACATTTCGTCAAGGAAAATATAAAGAAAAGAATGTCATTAATTTTAGAATTATGGGACTTGGCAAAAATCTTTGCCTGTCTTGGCCCCAAAATCTAGAATACTAAAGAATATTTAAATGCAGACTTAAAAAATGATGAAGGATTTTGCAAATATGGGGTTGCAATGTTCATAGAAAAGGTCTTGGCGATGATGAACCAAAGAATAAAACAAGAAGAATTTCCCTCCCTGAGTCGTGTGAAGCAATTAAAATCATTATGGCTCGAAAGAGTTAATACATTAAGGGGATTATTGAGTCAATTAAATGATGTGTCACGAAAAAGGATGGAAGCATATTCAAATAGTGTTGGCTTGGATATTGTCGGTAGCACCATCGAAATTTTGGACCCAAAGCTAATATTGATTTCAATGCTCATGACCCGATAGCAGTTTGAAGAACAAATCAAAGGCCTAAAGAAAGCATCAACTGAGAAATTTGATAGCATAGTTGAGTTCACATATGATGAAATTGACAGCTAGCTTGTTGAACATGCTAATAAAAATGAAGATATTGAAAATATGTTGCAAAATTTATTTATCGACTATAGAGAAATCGAGGATGAATTGTTTAATATCAAGGTGAAACAAGAAGTAATTTTGGCTCAATTAGGGGATTATATTGAAGAGTGGTTAAAAACGTTTATTGCCAAGATTTTTGAAATACCAACGGAAGTAGTTACAACCGTCCACATAACCGCAACGAATAAAAGTATAAAAGGCACAACAACAAGCAAGTAAAAAACGAGAGAGTCCACATAGTAAGTCTACATTGAATCACATATTCCCTCTTTATCATATTTTCATCTAGTTATGTTTATTCTTTCATTAGAAAAATAGAACCGAATTCTGATAACATCTTCTTGTCTTCTTTCCAGAAATTGTTGCTCAAGTTCCACTCTTCTCTTCTTTCTTCAAAATTATTCTTGTAAATATTTATTTATGGTCTACGGGAGCCCCAATCCCAGTCCTTTATGGACAAACGCATTTAATTTCAACCACTATAACAAAGATTATTATTTTGAGAAATCCCAGAGAACTAATTCGGGATTGATTTTGACTATATTTTATAATTTTGAGTTTTGAACATAAAATATTTGAAGTCAATCTATCAAAATATTTTTTTTGATCTTCATAAGTAATACTCTTTCAAAGTTCTCTCGTGCAATAGACCATTTATTTTTATGTTGAATGTGATAAAATATTTATTAAACTATGATGGATGTGAGGATATATGCATTTTTATTTTCTTCCATGTGTGATGTTTGAAGTTCCTGGTCCACTTCTAGGAATCATTTTCTTTATATACATATATTTATTTTTCAGCATTTGAATTTTCTTGAGCATTGAAAACTTGGACTCATGTTATTTGACATAGTCCTATATTATTCTTGATTTTAAATTTCAATGAAGATCATAAGAAAAAGAGGATTATTGTGTCTCTAAAAATGCAGGAGGATTCATATCCTTGTGAGGTTATCATTTCGGTCTTAAAAGATTCAAACGTCAACATTTTTTGCGACCATACTAGGGACTCAATTTTAAAGCTTGGTTTTTAAACCACAAATTTTTCATGACTTTGCCTTAGCCTAATTAGCCTCAACTAGAAATCGAATTGGGAAACCAAAGAATTAATCTGCATTAGTTATATAATCTTACAATAACAACAAATCAAACTCGAGAAGAGTTAGAAAGATCTTGGCAAACTTGTGTTCAAGAAGAAGAACGACAAATCCTCATAAGACAAAGAAGAGACGAAAGACAAATCCAAAGTGTTGGAGTTTCTTGACACACACCTAGGATTTATTTTTCCTAAGGTTTTTCCTATGTTTAGTAGTCATTATTCAGTCTCCTATATTTTAGGAAGAATATTCTCTTCAGTTTTCACTTCAATTTGATCAGTTGAGTGGAGTCTAGATGTTGCATTGGGATTATCACCATGCAGCATTAGGATCATCACCAGCTAATGTGCATTGTCCTTGGAATCATCACCAGACCAGTGCATTACTCATGATTCCTTGATATCCTCCTCACTTCACTCTGTTTTAGTCAGTTAATTGAAGACTGGTAGACTAGTTAACTCAACTAGGTGGCAGTTCACTCCCGTAACTGCCCGAGAGACTAAACTAGGTGGTGGTTTACTTCTGTAATTGTTGGTGTGTATCCAGATCACTATATACCACCACTATGGTGCATTGTATTATCCTCCATTGTGCATTGGTTGATTTATACAGAGTATACCATGTGTAAATTATCAATTATTCATTTGGTTAATGAGAATTCTTCCATTCTTTCTCTCTTGCTTCTCTTTTCCTCTATTTTATCTTCAACTGTGTATGTCAATTCCCAAATAGATATATTATGTGAAGGTTCAACACATTTACATGGTATCATAGCTTACGGACTGCTAGGGAAAAGGCACACCAAATTATTTTTGTAGGTATTGAAGATTGAAGACAGTGGAAAAATGGAATTTCCAAAATAATTCATTCTTACATCTTACAATTAATTTTCATGGAAGGAGAATATGATCATGCATATTCAAAGCAGAGGATTGTACAGGTTAACAATGAACATAGAGATAGAACCAACATCCATAGAAAAATCCAAGTATCTAAATCAAATAGATGAAGCATTCAGAACAATCTGCAGTCTCATTTCTCCAGATCTCCTTTTTCACATATCTTCTTGTAAAACCCCCAATGAAGCCTGGACCACCATGGAAGGAATTTTTTGAAAATAGGATGATATGATGGGACACATGCTCGAGGCGGAATTTCTCACATTGGATCCAAAAATCTTCGACAATCTCCAATATTTCGTTACAAAATATAAGGATTTATTGTCGCAACTCAAGGATTGCGGGGTTGATAAATCTAAGGAGGAGAAATAAATGATTCTCACCATTCTCTCCAAACTTGGTCTTGAATTAAAAGTGCTTGTATCCACATTCCATTCAGCTAGATTCACCTCTGGAGCCACCTGGAAGATTCCTTCTCTTGAGGAATTTGTCGAATATCTGACACAAGAGCAGACCAAGCTCATCGGCATGGGAAAAATCAAAGGACCAAAGGCACATGCACTCATTGTGCAATATGGAATAAGTCATCAATATAAGAAATCTAAAGATAAATACAAAAGGAAATCTCACACAAATCCGAAGAAGGAAGGGTACTCAAAACCCTTCAACGATGCCTCTGGATCCAAAGGTGGAAAGGGAAGAAAAGGAGAGAAATGCACATATTTCCAAAAAGGATTCCATCTAGAATCCACATGTATGCAGAAACAGATAGATCTAATAACTCAAATACTTCAGAAAAACAACCTTGGAGATCGCATCCCCAAGGGTGCCAAGAAGAAGAATCCAACATATCAGAATCCCAAGAAAGGCAATTATAGCCATGTTTTGATTGCCATCAAATCCTCTCCCAATGCTTGGATTGTAGATTAAAGAGAATCACATCACATGGCTGCCACAAAAGCAGTCTATTATTCATTGGATGCATGCAAAGTTCCTCCTATTCTAATGGGGTACAACTCTCCAGTCGACGTCACTAGCAAAGGAAGGATTGAACTCACCAATGGAAGCTTCGAGAATGTGTTGCACATTCCCAAACTTTCTGTCAATATTCTCTTCATGTATCAGATGAAAAATTTTGGCACCAGAAAGAAATTCATATTCACACCCTCTACAGTGGACATCTATGACATGAAAACCAATTCCAGGGTTGCTACCGGTGAGGTAAATCATCAATCTAGGCTTTAAACATTTTCTGAATTTATTGAACCAGATTATGCTTTGTTGCTTACCCATGCTAATGAAAGAAGTAGTATATGGCACGAAATGTTCGAGAATTTAAATTCCAGATATATGCAACAGCTTAGCAAGTGAGGATTGGTTTATGGTCTACCATACATCCATTTCTCCAAAGGAATCTGTGAGGGTTGTGTTCTTGGAAAACACCCTCAAGAGAAATTCAACAAAGGAAAGACTCAGAGAGATGCCTCTCCTTTAGATCTGATCCATAGTGACCTCATGGGACCTTTTATGCATCCATCAATCAGCAAAGAAAGGTATGTTCTCATTTTTGTTGATGATTTCTCACGCTTCACATGGATTTTCTTTCTCAGGAAAAAATCAGAGGTCTTCCAACACCTCAAAGATTTCAAATCCCTGGTTGAGACACGGTCAGGAAAGAAAATCAAAGTCCTATGAAATGATAACAGGGGAGAGTATGAGATCCAGAATATTTTTCATGAGGCAAGGATTCAGTTGTAGCACACAGTTCCCTATACTCCACAGCAAAATGGTGTTGTTGAGCGGAAAAACAGATCTCTAAATGAGATGGCATTTCGCATGCTACATGCAAAGTCACTTCCATAGAGATTATGGACCGAAGAACTTAATTATGCAACCTACATCCAAAACATATCTCCCCATAGATATGTCAAGGATAAGACCCCCTACGAGGCTTGGAGCGACCTCAAATCGGAACTGACCCACTTTCATATTTTCGGTTCACGTGCATGGGCTCGGATTCTCTCTGAAAAGAGGAAGGCACTTGATCCACAGAGAAAATTTTTTATCTTTGTTGGATACCCCAATGATGTGAAGGGATACAGACTCATTGATTTTTCTTCGGACGGGCACATCATTCAGCGTAGTGTCCAATTCGAGGAAAGTGTCTCGCATGTACCTCAGCAGCCGCATGGAGACACCTTTGTTATTCCACCTATCAGAGATGATGAGCATGCACATGTTGAATCTTCTTCATATGAGAGTTACGATTCATAGGATTCAGATGATCCAGATATAGATTCAATACAGTCATATGTAGAGTCAGTGCATCCATATGCAGATGCAGAGCTAGAGCAGAGGCCCAAGTGGGCCCAGACTAGTCTTCAGAATGCAGGGGATCTTTTTGGTGATATAACTGATACTAAGAGGACTCGATCTAATTTTGAGGAGCCTCCTCTTGCACTCACTGCCACTAAACCATTGCCACCCAAGCATATTTTCTTGGTTCAGTCTTCGGATCCACAGTCTTATGGTGAGGCTACTAGAAATACCTTTTGGGAATCTGCCATACAGGAGGAGTACAACTCCCTCCTTGAGAACCAGACTTGGGATCCGGTTCCCCTTCCTTCAAGAAGGAAACTTTTCAGGTGCAGATGAGTCTACAGGACCAAGAGCACAGCGAATGGAAAAACTATCGGATATAAAGACGAGATAGTTTCCAAAGGCTTTCAACAGGTGCATGGCATTGACTATGACAATACCTTCACTCCAGTAGCGAAGATGGATTCCATATGATTGGCACTTACCATTGCGGCAGCGAAGGGATGGGAATTCCATAACATGGATGTGAAGAATGCATTTATTCATGGTGATTTCTCTGAGGAGATCTATATGGATCAGTCCCAAGGATTTATGCAGTATTCATCTTTGGTCTGTCGACTGAAGAAGTCTCTTTATGGCCTCAAGAAGGCCCCAAGGGCATGGTATTCCAAGATGGACTCCTACCTACTATCACATAACTTTGTACGTTGTAAGTCAGACCCGAATGTCTACATGCTCAGGACAATTGATTCACTTCTACTCTTAGTTATGTATGTTGATGATTTTTTGATCACTGGTTTCTTGACTTAAGTGATCTTGGGTCCACTACATTTATTCCTTGGACTCGAGATCATTCAGGATGCATCGAGCATCAAACTATCTCAAGCCAAGTATGCACAAGATCTCCTTAAGAGATTTCACATGACAGACTGCAAGTTTGCTCCGACTCCTTTCCTATCAAGAGCCAAACTTGAGGATGGCGGGGACACTCCATTGGTTGAAAGAACACTGTATAGACATCTAGTAGGGAACTTGTTGTATCTCACTCACTCCAGACCATACCTCTCCTATGCAGTTGGTGCAGTTTCCAGATTCATGCAAGAGTCGCATGAGCTACGAAAAATGCAAAGTGTATCCTTCGATACGTATAGAGAACCATCACCTTTGGGATTCATTATGCAGCAGACTCTACATTGGACCTCATCATGTTCATTGATTCTGACTGGGCTGGTGATAGCACTGATCGCAAGTCTACATCTGGTTACTCACTCGGTCTTAGTTCTGGGCCTATCTTTTGGTTGAGCAAGAAGCAGGTTGTTATTGCTCTATCTTCAGTCGAGGCAAAGTACATAGGGGTAGTTAACATAACCATTCAAGCTATGTGGCTACAACATTTTCTCACTGAGTTGGGTATTCAGTTTCATCAGTCGATCGTCATCTAGTGTGACAACCAGAGAACCTTGAAGTTCTGTAGAGATCTAGTTCAGAGGTAGAGGACGAAGCACATCGAGATCCACATGCACTACATCCGAGTCCTAGTACATGAGGGGATCATCGACCTCCAATTCTATCCTTCAGCAGAACGGACTGTGGACATCTTCACCAAGACCTTCACTGAGAAGAAGTTCCATTCTCTGTGAAGTCATCTTGGAGTGAAGGACATAGTTTCTTAGCAACTGTCAGTTCTTATTTTTATGTACATTGCACCTTGAGGAGAGGGGGATTTCCCCATGAGGTTTTCCCTCTTTCCTCACTTTATTTTAGTGTATCTTTTGTATTTGGGTACCTAACATGGCCTCGTTGTCAGAACCCATTCTTTATTTTCACCATAGTGATGTTTAGGGGGGCTGTTGGAGTTACTTCACACACACCTAGGATTTGTTTTTACTAAGGTTTTTCCTATGTTTATTAGTCATTATTCAGTCTCCTATATTTTAGGAAGAATATTCCTCTAGGGAGATTATTCTCTTTAGTTTTCACTTCTATTTGATCAGTTGAGTGGAGTCTAGATGTTACAATGGGATTATCACCATGTAGCGTTGGGATCATCACCATCTAATGCACATTGTCCTTGGGATCATCACCAGACTAGCGCATTACCCACAATTCCTTGATATACTCCTCACTTCACTTTGTTTCAGTCAGTTAATTGAAGACTGATAGACTAGTTAACTCGGCTAGGTGGTAGTTCACTCCCGTAACTGCCCGAGAGACTAGACTAGGTGGCAGTTTACTCCCATAATTGTTGGTGTGTTTCCAGATCACTCTACACCACCACTATGGTGCATTGGCTTCTCCTCCAGTGCGCATTGGTTGAGTTATAGAGAGTATATCATGTGTAAATTATCAATTACTCATTTGGTTAATGAGAATTCTTCCATTCTTTCTCTCCTACTTCTCTTTTCTTCTATTTTCTCTGCAACTGTGTATGTCAATTTCCAACTTGATCTATTCTGTGCAGGTTCAACACATTTACACAAAGAGCTCAAGAACAAAATAGAAACTAAAGTTGGACAAATATAAAGGGCTAATGACCAGAAGTAGAAGCAGTTGCAAGTTGAAGAACATCTTGCTGGAGAAAAGAAGAAATATCCAGAAATGGGTAATCGAGAAGAAAGACACGAAGAAAGACGAGAGGAAATACATGAAGAGAGATGAGAATAAAGGCACGAAGAAAGACATGAACCAAGGTATAGAATCCCAAGGAGGAGGGTAAGATATTCTACTCTGAACCTCTGGGGAGAACAACATGAGATACTTATCCTTCCAAAGGGTACATTGAAAACATTCTCAAGGGATGGAGCGATTGATCCAAAAATACATGTAGATTTATTCTTGGATGTTTTCGATTTCCATATTATTGAAGATGATGATGTGATGGTAAGATTATTTCTCCAAACCTTGGATGATCAAGCTTATGAATGGTACATGTCACTTCCTGCAAGATCAATTGGGTCATTTGAATACCTTAAAAAAATGTTTTTGAATATGTTTGCTCCTCCAATTGCGTATCACACTCTTCTCACTGACTTTACTAAAAAAAATTTGAGGAAAAATGAAAGAATTCGATATTTTCATTTGAGATTCAATAAGACATTGAACAAGATACCAGAAGAAAAAAAGGTATAATGCTCCAGTAATACTCGGTTGTTAAAAGAATGTTATGCCTTCCAATGTAAATTTTTCTATTAGAGCCTCTCTAATTGAAAACCTAGATGAAGCAATGGGTAAGGCCACAGAGATGGAAGAAATTATGTTTGAAACAAGAGTTGACCCTGATATTATTCTGGGAAAAGTACAAAGACAAATAGATAATTTGGCCATTTATGATCAGGGGGCATCAAGTTCAAGGAAGAATGTGGATCAAAAAACATGCCATCTCGGAAATCAAGGAGTCAAAGTGAGTTTCTTCAAAGGAACCATACCAAATGTTAAAATTGACTATGTTGTTGCGCAAGAGACAAAGAAAAATATTGAGATTTCCCAGATGAACATAACTATTAGACAGATGTAGAATGAAATAATTAGATTGAGAAGAAATGAAAACGTCATTCTTGATTCAAGGATGTCAGTTATAGAACAAAGAATAAATCATGCTCAAGAACAAAGGACAATAATTGAGAACACTAATGATCAACAAAGACAGAGGATCCCAAGGGCAACTAATCCCAATGCAGTAATACTAGAAGAAGCTTATGATGAACAAACTGTTGAAAAGGAGGTCGACTATATTCAAGAAGAAATTCTTGAATTTGTAGAGATGGATAGATGTGAGACATCCATGTACATATTTGAATAAGATGAAGAAAATACTATCTCGCAAGACAATCTTGTCCAAACACGGGGACAATTAAATAAATCCAAAACAAACAAAAATGTAGAAAAATAAAAAGAAAACACATTAAAAGACAAGGAGAAAGTGGAGAATAAATCGAGTGAACTACAAAGAATGATCAATATTGTAACATCCCCACTATAATCCCCAGTTTAATTGATGCTTATGTAGATATAATGGGCGGCTACGGCCAAAGCGATGTAATATGTGAATTGTATTTCCTTGTTTTATTAACAAAATGTGATGCCAGTTATTAAGGGGACATGGACAAGAGATGGGGGTTGAATTAATCCACAAGAGGGGGAAGTGTCTAAGATAATGGCCAAGAGGGGTCCAAGGGGGGAAATACTCATGTATATTAATTTAACCCATTTTCCTAAATTTTCTAATGAACCTTCCCATTTATGATTGAGTGTTCCCAAATCCAATCATTGAATACATGTAAGAGGGTGGGTGTGAGTGGTCACATCTAAAAGTTATTGGGGACATGGGGGTTCAGTACAATTAGCTTGGGGAAAAGTGTGAGTCAAGAAAAGCAAGCCAAATAGAGGAAATCTGTATGGGTTGGGACAGTAGTTTGATAACAGTCAAGTTTTTTCCATGAGAGGAAAGTAGAGAGCAAGAAACAGAGCTTGAAGTTGATGCAGCCATAGAGGGAAAATTATAGAGCATGTTGAAGAGTAATTGGAGAGAATTGGAGCTGGAAAACTGAAGAGTCAGGTGTTCAATCTAGAAGAGTGAACTCCTGTGTGAGTTTCACTAAAACACCAAGTGTTTATTGTTGGTTTGTTGATAGTTTTCCTAGC
>SNQJ01S0179509.1:0-19524 GCA_010110895.2 Picea sitchensis | reverse complement strand
TAAAACTCCTAATTAGCTCGATCTACAATGCAAACTAGAGAAACTTTCTACCTTAATATTTTTTGATAAAAAATTCAGAAAATTACAAGAAAAGTACTTAGATCTATCCTTTAGATTAAAGAAAGATTTAAAACTAGATCTAATATTTTATGCATGCAATGCTAGATACTAAAATTGATCTTTAAATGCAAATCTAGATGACATGCAAGAAAATAGAGAAAGGGGAAGAAGAAAATTTCTGATTTTGGAGCCTTTGCTTGAGCTTGAAATCCTTTGGGCTATGGGGTCCCTTTGGTGTGAGGAAGAGGGAAGAATGTCTTCTTTCGAATCCTTGGACAAACACTATATGCAAGCTAGCACTCTTGCTTCTCCAAGGCTTGGATCCTGCATGCTTTAAAGAAAATTCGCAAATACCTATAAAACTTGGTGTTTCCTACAAAAGATACGTCATTTGAACATTAGTTTAAGAAAAAACAATACATGCAATACAAGCTTCCAATATAAGTAAACAAAATGGATTGATTAAGCAAACAAGCTAAAGAATCCACTCTAATTAGATAGAAATACCCTTACCATTAGCCAAATTCCACAATAAATAAATGCAAGAAATTAAAGAAACATCACCTCAATATGTATTCAACATTCATCCACACATGAGCACCATACACCAATAGCTTGACCTCCAAAGTCTCTTGTATTCAAATGCAAAAAGATATTACAATAGCAGCAAGTCACCCAAGCTCCAACTGACCAAAAGGAGGAGGGTCGACATTGTTTTATAGCAACCGAGGTGAAAACTCCACATGGGAGGAGAGGAAGTGCGCACTAGCTAAGTGGGGATGCGCTTGGGTTAAGGGAGGATTGAGTGGAGAGGGAGTGGAGTGAATGGTAGGTGAAGTGGATTGGAGTGGAAGAGGAGTGGAAGTGTAATGGTGGGTGAGGAGAGGGCGAGTCCCACATTGGGATTAGTGCCTCTCTCTTGTGAATGCACCAACCAACTAGAGGGAGGTTGAGTAGGAGCATTGGGATCTGCTCCCATGCCAACTCACCCAACCAACTTGCCGACCTCACTAGGAGAAGAGTTTGCCAACTCAACTTGGGACTCCAGACATGAGGAAACATGTCCTCGACATGTTTTCTAAAATTTAGCACTTTAATTTTTGTCTTTTTACCTTTTTTGAGAGCAAAAATCAATTGAGTGATTAAAATCACTTTTTTTCCTCAACAAAGGGGGGATAAGGGTTTAGGAGGTGCTTTGGCTTAGAAAAAGAGCACAAACATGGCATTCGACAACGACTGATGCCACTTTTATGACCTTATTGACTTTTACAATTAAAATTATCCATTTTACGGGAAATTTTTTTTTGACTGAAAACTTTAAAAAATCCTAGGGGGGACTTAGCACAATTTCCATGTGACTCAATAGACATGACTTAGCATGAATATATATACATTTAGACACTAGAAATTGGTTATACCATGCCAAGGCCTAACCACCATCACATACTCCAACTTTGGAGGTGATTTGAGTGAAACAACTTAGAAATTATAACTTGCCTAATTTCTCAGGCAAGAAATAATTAACAAGTGAAAAAAAATACTCTAGAGTACATACTCGTGCTCCGGTCTTAGGTGGCCAAGTATTTTACAAGTTTTATTGCTTAGATCATTTATTACAATGCCTTCGAAGGGATGGAAATGCGAAAAAAGTTGGTCAAATAGACCAGATGAACTTTTGAACATTGAATACTGAACAAGGAGTTGTTCAATCTTTGGCGGCTCATTGGAAGTCCATCCTAGTGCAACTTGGTGGATAACAGTACTAAGGGGAATGTCGACAGGGGCACCTAGGAAAGTGTTGGCGAAGAGGATGGAGAGGATCTTCAGGCATGGGGAAGCAGTAGATGCATTAGCTAGGAGACTAGTAGCTTGTTACTTGATGGAGATTTCAGCGGATTGGAAATCCCACTTGTTAGTGGAATATTCTAAGAACAGGTTTGCTTGTGAGATATTGGATGGGAAGGTACAGGACGACAGGTATAGAGTCATAGATGACGTCATATTGTACAAAGACCGAGTCTACTTAGTACCAGGATCGGGTCTCAATAAGAAGAGTTTGGCAGCAGTACACCACTCTCCATTAGTAGGCCATCAGGGGTTCTTCAAAAACTACAAGCAGGTCAGAGAGAGATTCTCTTAGTAAGGTCTCAAGCAATATGTGATGAGACATATTAGTGAGTGTGTGACTTGTTAGGAGAACAAGTCCAAGCAGATACTTCCAGCAGGGTTACTTCAGACACTTCCCATTCCAGAGAAGAAATGGGAAATCTCATCCATGGACTTCATTACAGACCTTCTGAAGGCTCAAGGTAAGGACGACATATTTGTAGGAGTCGACAGGTTGACCAAATTTGCGTGTTTTCTCGCAATTTCTACAGACTACAACATAGTGTAGGTGGTGTTGGAGCCGCCTTTTACAAATGGTTGAAATATAATTCCTGCAATAAAAAAAATTTACCCCAACAATAGTCCTAAATCATCATAGTCCTAACCAATAAGCAAGTCTATCACTTTTCTTTAACTCGGCCTTTCGCGCTTCGGGAGTTACAAGTTGCAAGGTTTCCAAACTCCGATACGCGAAGTCGCGAGACGGTTCCAAAAGTCACCCGGGTTAGTGTCATGGGTAAGTCTTTTAAACCATGGTCAAACACTGTCGGGGTTTCGTGACTCGGCAATCACTCTTCCAAAGAACTATCCCTTCGTAGCCCCGAGTCGTGAAGTCACGATATTCTTTAAACATGGATTAATTAAGCACTTAATGCAGATTACATTTTTCAAACTAAATCGCATCATCGCGATTTCAGGTTTTGGGGGCTCAAAGGGAAGGGGTGTTTTATCCCGATACGGCGAACGCTGAAAAAGGAGATTAAAGACTAAAACAAGCCTAATTAAAGGAGCTAAGCCGTATCAATAAATGCATTAATACAAATTTAACACGCACCGTCTACGGGGTAAATTTAAATGTTTTTGCGTTGATTTGTTCTAGGACCCGCCATAAAATTATGGCATTTATTTGAAATCCGGCGAAGTGACAAGTAAGGATATTGCTTTTACTGCTGAATCTTTCTTTAAAAAATGATTTGACTGTTTTGTTCACAAGGACACCGGGGTTTTAAATGGTTAAGATAAAGAGTTCTTTCTTTCATTATTTCAAATTTCATTTTTGTTTTGCGCAAAGAAGTTTTTTCATCAGGCTAACTTCTGTCTGTATCTACATTTTTACTACAGGAGAGCTAAGTACAAAGTCCTCTATCATGGCTCCAAGAAAAGCGTCCAAGGCGATTGCTGAGAGTTCAGGTCAAGGCACAAATACTGTTTCCGATACTTCACCCCGAAGTATTGATATTGTCAAAACCTGGTCATACATCTCCGACATTCTTCAGTCTGAATTGGTGGACTGCTCAAACAATTCTAGCGATAATGAGAAGGACGATTTGGCCACCAAATACAAAATCGTTGTTCAAGCGAAGATGCAAAAAATAGCGGCAAGGCCACGACTCCTTCTCTATTATGATATGATCATATGGGCGCTAGACCATGTGGATAACCCGACCAGAATGTGACGATTGGGACCTTTCGACCAGAACATTTGTAGGCAATGTATCAACTGTCACCCACGCCAAACTTCGCATACAACGCCGAGTTTCTGGAAGATTTCAAGCGGAAGGAATGCCAGCAATACGACAAAAACTTGTCTGATCTGATCAAAGGTTGGGTCTCACACCCCACAAAATTCAGGGCAGATGATAACGGAGTCTATTCATTCTCTTCCTTAGAACCACAATTCAGTTATGTAGCAATGATGACCTGTAGGTTGTATGGGAAGGAGGACACCACACACTTTTTCCTCCCGTGGGTGCCTCTGATTCACACAGTCGCTGAAGGTTTTTCCTTCGACTGGGCCAAACTCTTGTCAGACAGTCTAATCAGTCGGATTACTGAATATCAAGCGCAGAAGACGAATGGAAAAGCCGCCTCATTTTTCATGTGTGCCTACATCATGGACGTTGTTTGTTTCATGACGCCTTTCCCTCTAATGAGCTGGAGCTGGACTCCATCCAATGTTGAGCCTATCCATGTCTATCACTCAAAGCTTTGGGAGGATAAGGCCACAGAATACATATACGAGATTTTCAATTGGGTGATGGTACCAATGCATGTCTCCATATTCTGTAACCCACCGCCCAAGATTTCAAATAGCGTCGCCACCAACTTGAGTAGTGTGGTTGACTGGTATGTAGAAGCAGAATTTTCATATATCAGGGTTTTTGGCACCTCTGTGCCCCCATATGCTCTACCACTATTTATACCAGATAGGCTGGTATGTCACGAAATTGCCAGGCAAACCATGATCGGTGGCATAAGCAAAGAGCTTAAAGGTTTTTCGAAGAAGGTATGGCCGCCCTTCCCCATCCATTTGAATACATATTCTTTATTAGATTTCGGACATGCAAAAGCCGAGGCAGCGGCCTTAGAAGATATTAAATTGGTCCACATTGAGTTCAAGAAACACAAGGTCGTGGGTAATCACATGGCGAGTTGTGGCCTAAAAAGATATGAACATGAGCATTCGCCTCATGATGACATCTTCCGAGGAGCGAGATCTTATGCCGAGGCCCTAAGTCGGATTCAAATCCTGTTGCCTGAGGAGATGGTCAATTTCTTCAAATTTCAGGAACACCGGCGAAGCTACCTTCCCCCAGTCTTACAAGGTAAGAATCCACCAACCACAGATGTACAGCAAACGGAAGCCAAGGGCTCCAAAGATTCAGGACCTGACCAAAAGGAGAATCAGGAAAAGAAAAAGCAAACCCGGGGCCCAAAACAGGAAGCCGAGACCCCCAACCCTTCAAGCAAGCCAGCCTCGGAGGTTACCCAAGGGAAATCATCCAAGCAAATCGGCAGTCCCATCGCTTTTGTCACTCCCCTACAGTCCACAAAGGGGACCCCCGGTGAGGGATGGATTTTCGATGAAGAACTAACACCCATTATGGTAGAAGAATTGCCTCCGAACGAATTTTTCTTCGATAAGAAGAGAAAGGCCATCGTGAAGCAAGAGCTTTATCGAGAAGCGGGCACGGTAACCAAAAAATTCAAAATCCTAGCCGATGGAAAAGCCATGAAAAAGGGGGAATTCACAACTCAAATAGCAAGGACGTTGGGGGATTTTGCTATAGCCAACCAATACTCTGTTGGATCCCTAAAAGAAAAATTAACGCGGAAGAACCGCTTGATCAGAACTTTGGAGGCTAAGCTAGCTACAGCAGAAGCTACTGTCAGAGATCAGGTGAACACAGGTCTAGAGATAGTCAGAGCAACCGATCAAAAGGAAATCGAGCGGCTCAAATACGATCTCAAACAAACACAGCTGTCGGCCCAGACCAGTCAGTCACAGATAAGCCAGCAAGAAGAATTGATAGGGAAGTTACAGACAAAATTAAATTTTTCCGAGAGCCAGGTGATAGATATCGGGATATTCCAATCCCAAGCTATTGAAATCCAAAAAAGAGTGTCAGCAACTCAGCAAGATTTACTTGCTAAAGTGAAAACCATTCAAAACCACTGCCAGAACATTGATCAAGTGCTCGAAGACATCTCTTTGAGAGAAAGAGAAGTTGGGGCGGCTCGGGTCACTTTCCAAGAGGCTGTCATAGCCACGACAAAAAAGGAAATGGGCAGTAGTTCCAAGCTCTCCATCCCAGAGAAAACCAGAGGTAACATCTTGCTAAAGGCGTGGGAGAAAAACATATCAGAGAGCAGAGAACGAGCTAAAGAGGTAAGAAACTCTTGTGAAGAAACCTTCATCTCGATAGATGAAAGTTTGTTGAGTCTCGATAATGGAAGCAACGTCGGGACACTAGGCCAAATCGTTATAAACAAGCACCTGCTTAATATCAAGGAGAACGAGGAAAAAGAGCGGGCTGAAATATCACAGATCAGCCACGCTGACATAGTCCAAGTGGACAAATGGTTGATAAAACCAAGTATATAGTTATGTTCCATCACCGCCGAAGACTGACAAGTGGGAGGAAGGTTGCCACAGTTAGCAAAGGATTGTTACACTTTTGAGGCAAACCACCAAGCCGAGCCTTCCAGGTTGATAGCCCAGTTGGTAGAGAGGTGCATCCCTTGCACCGAGCAGGCGAAAGGACAGGTTTCCGGTACCAAATCATGACATGTCTCTGCCTGTTCTATTTTTAGAACCCAAAGTGTAAAGAAAGGAAGGTGCTCCACCCGCATGAAAGATGACAAAGGCAAAGAAGCGAAACGCTTGAACTTCCCATTTTGTAACTGAAAATTTCGAGAACGATTGAAATTCAATTGTTCAAAAGTTTGTATAAATAGGCATTTTGAAGAAAGAAACAGGGGCTGGACCTTTTTGGCCGATTGTAATAGAGACTTTTTCATTTGAAAATTAATACAAAGCAATCCGAAGATTCTTGATTCTGTCAAGACTGAGTTATAAGTTTGTTTTCCTCTGTTATCTTATATTCAATTTCATTTCGCATATATGTGTCTGATGAATGCTTCACTACAATTTAGTATAACCTCTACTATGGTGATCAACTTTTAGACATCTAATCATTTGCAGTTTTTTCTCTGTATCGGCTATCAGCAGGTACAAGACCTATGAATTTTTTAGATCTATATATTTTATGCTTCGTCAGATTTCTTCTTGCCTTTTTCTTTTTCTGTTTATAGGGTGAGATTCTACCTTGATATGAGCCTCGCATTATAGAAAGCTTAATGTTTTTCTCACATTTCTCACATGATTGATTAAAAAGTTAACTCAGTTATGGGAAAAGGCCTTTGGTTTGCATTCTATCTGTGATTTTGGATTCGAGAGTACTCTTTATACAATCCAAAAATTGAGGCAGCATCCTAAACCTTGAACTTTCCTTTAACTTTCTTTGTTCCTCTATGACAGTTCCCGTTGCCAGACAACCCAATATTGAACCTGGCTTGTCAGATCAAACCACCATCACTTTGAACCTTTTTGACACCATACTTAAAACAACCACCACCCGGGTAGAACTCGAACGTTCATGGGCTGCCATTGAACGGGATATAAGCATCCAGGAAATTTTGGAAGCAAGACAGAGGCAACATAGAAATCAGCCTTAGATTCCTTTCCTGAAGGTTGATCCTCCTCCCATTTTATCTTTCACACCACTTTCGGATGCCTAGACCCTATACTTTCTAGTCTTAAGTATAGACTCTGGAACAACAGATTGGATAGTTGTTCTTCAGAGAGACCTTTAGACTTCACGGGTTGCCATAGAGTAGAATCAGCGACAGAGATAATCGATTCATCAACACTCCAGAGGAGCTTCCACCTTTGGGTGAGGAGGGGCAGTTGGAGTTGGTTCCTGAGGAGGTATTGGAGTTCAGAGAGTGGAGGTTGTGGAGAAGGGTCATCAGGGAGTGTTTGGTCAGATGGAGAGGGCTTCGAGTAGAGGATGCGAGTTGGGAGAGAAAGCAGATTTTGTAGCACCCTGGATTGTGTTAAGTTTTTACTATTGTTATTAGATTAATTCCAAATTACATGAGCATTCAATGCATTTCCAAAACAACAGCATAAAGAAGATCACTGAAAGAAACATAATCACAAGGTATGCAACATTTTATCCTGGGAAACCCTCATGGGGGAGAAAACCCAGCAAAATATTCCTCAATAATAGATTGCCAATACAATGCCAAGACTGAGCATGTGCCTCTCTTCTCCTTCCTCCTGCAACTGCAACTGCCTTCAAGATATGTGCACTAGATGAGTGAGTGTGAGTATATGAGAGTGAGGCACCATCCTCACATATAAATATTAGTTGAGGAGGCGCTAGGGTTATGTCTCTTCACTTAGTGGGGTCGACTCCTCTTAGAAGTGGTTAAAACCACTTTATAAGTACTAGGGGACGACTTTACCAATACCACTATACAAATGCAGTTTGACCAATCCACAAAAGGGGATTTGATATTCATCTTATACAAGACCCGACATGATCAATCCACAAAAGGGGATTTGATCTATAAGATAATAACTCAAATATAATTAGAATATTCTTCGAAGTTAAAATATTTCAACATATTGGTATTGCTTGAGGACAAGCAACCTCGGGAAGGGAGGACTGTAACGTCCCTTTCTGAGTAGGAGCTCCAAAGAGGAGGGATGAGTAGTCTAAACATCCCCATTAGACTATAGCCAAGGAGGAACAGGGGGAAACAGGGTCATTTAATGTCATTTCACTAGAGAACCTTATAATTTGAAAGTGCCATAAAGTGAAGTGGGTAAAAGCGCCCGCCCTTTAAGTGATTTAGGCCAAAAATAGAGGAGCGCATAAGTGAGGGAGCTAAAACTAGAGTTCAACAACGAATTAGGGTTTTGGAGTATATGAAGAAAAAAGCGACCTAATTCCTCATTATGCATCTTATGATTTGACAGTTTGAGCTCTGAGGAGAATACACCGGTTCAGATGAATCAGTGGAGACTATGGATTCCAAGAGGAAGACACCCAAAGGTTAATTTCAGTGTTGAGAGACACACCCTAGTCACTGGGACGATTATTCAGATCTTCCATCAATTTACAACGGCAGTTATATAGGTTCAGGCAGCTAGGGCATACTTATCTAGGTTGAGGGCGTGTGAGTTAAGGAGACACAGAGGTTTATCTTGTCCCGACCAAGGAGAATCCAAAGATTCCCTTTCGACCCAGTTGAGAGGAAGGAAGGGTGCACCTTTTGAGACATTACTCGCCAGATTCTGACAGAGGAATCATCTAGGGTGCAACAGTTGGCCAGTGAGGGCACAACACTTGGAGAGACAGATCCAGGGTTCCAGAGAGTTCATCCGACCATATCCGGGGAAACCCTTCCGACCCATTACAAAGGATACCAGGGCGCTTAGATTGAGACACATACATCCAGATTCCAATGGTGGAATCACTAGGGCGCAGCAGTTGGCTAGAGGAGAAGCGCAACCCCCTAGGGGATCCCATATGGGTTTTGTACAGATCAACGGAGGGTCGATATTCAGTCCAACAGACACTGAGAGGGTGTGGGATGTCAGGACGCACTATTTGGGACAGATTTTAGGTTGATCCGAGGTGTCTAGCCACCAGGGTGAACATTCCAGTCTTGCAACACTTGTCGTGTGAGTTGTCGTAGCATGCAGCAGTTCATATCACTCATGCATTGATCCAACATCATTCTTATGGTTCCGGTTATTCTTTCTTTAGTTTCATTATTGTATTCTGACTAAGATCCATCTAGCTCTGATCTAGCCGAGAGATTCAGTTTATTTCACCGCATGCGGTATTGTACTCAGTCCTATTTCACAATACAATGATTGTAGTTGTTTTGTGCTCTTTAAGTATTGCATATTTGATTATATATACTATTAAACAACTGTTCTACCTGAAACCACATGCAAAATCACCGTGCATGTTAAGACAGAGTTACTAAACGCATCTAGAAACCCAAAATGTATCTGTTTCGATAGCGAATAGTCGACAATTGAGGCATATATTTCAATCTGCGGATTTAGTGATATTACACCTACAGGGAGTGGTCGAGGCCGAGAGGGCTCGATTGCACGATCATGGGGGGAGAATGAGAGCAAGGAAGCCCAATGTTCCTAACATCCAAGGCTATTGGGAAGAAATTCTAGATGGAAGCCTGACTACTCAAATGAACCTAAGATGTAGTGTGCAGGACATAGGGAGCTCAACTATGGGACCACTTAGAGCTAATGCTTGTTGGTTTGATTGTCTACACCCTCCTGGAACAACTAGTGTATTAAAAAATTGTTGACTTGGACTCAGTCGAGTTGACCGAGCCAACCCTAAACAGGTCTCACTCGGTCGTTCTGGTCACTCAACCGACCAGTTTGGTACCGAACCAGCCGAGTCAAGGCTTGACTCAACCGGTTCAGTACCAAACCAGTCAACTCAGCCAAGTTCGTACTTACTCAGCTGAGTCAAACCCTTGGACCCATCGCGGTGAAAAAATATTTTTTTATTAAATTTTGGTTTCTAAAACCCTAAAAGAACCCTCATAAACCCTAATGAACACTATAAAGATAGCCCTGCCCCCTCTATTTTCCTCACACAATCACATTTCTCTCATTGAGCATTTGGAGTTTTGGAGCAGCATTGAAGAACAGTGATTTAGAGTGAGCTTGGAGTTGGTTTGGATGTGATCTTGGGTTGTTTTTGGTATACAGTATACGGTATGTTAAAATTGTGTTACAAAAATTGTTTCAGCGAAAAAATCGTCGGGGTCCAGAAAACATCGTTTCGTAAAAATTGGCAAAACATCGGCAATGTATCAGCAAACTTAAAAAAATACAAAAATATTCTTTTTTTTTAATTTTTGAAACATTTAGAGCAACTATAGCATCAAATAGACATATTGCCACATGAATATGGAAAGAAAACTGATATATAAGATATATAAGATGTCTAGTGATACATCACACATAAAAAATGAATCATGTCCTAATTCCTGAGTCATCAAAAAATATAATAATGAATCATGTCCTAAATCCTGATTCCCGAGTCATCAAAAATATAATAAATGTATCTCATGATCGTCATTGTGACTCATGAGTCATCTACAATGAAATCAAGTAACAAACTATCGATTCCCCACCCCTTTACGAAAGTAAAGGTAATTTCTATAGAGTGTTTTTCCTCTTAGCACTAGGAGTAGGGTGCCCTGAGGCATGTGCTACTTCGTACTAGAGTCAAACGTCTCTAGAAGAACTAGAAGACCCTCGGGACAGATGTCCCCTAGAAGAAGGTACTGGTAGAGATGGTAGACTGCTAGTGCTACCACCGGGCCTATCTCCCTCTGACCGTGACTCCGTGGCTTTGTTGGTGGCACACTTGTAGACTCGGGCAGCAACCCATCATCCCTCGAGCATCCTGATCCAAGTCCTCGAGATACCATGATCATCACCACTATCCTCTAGCCAATCAAGGGTGGTCTCAATAACGTGTTCCTCAACCTCCACCTCCATGCAGCAGTTGGTGTCAATCCCATCCAATGAAATGGCTTTCGCATCAATTTTTATCTCAAGTTACTTCACCCACAACCTCGAGATTGTAGCAGTAGTCATAGACCAAATCATTAAGGCATGAGGTATCCAACCCGTAAGAGGATCATAAACTAATTTATTAGAATGTAAAAGACCATAAAATTTAAATGACAAGTTAACAATTTATAATTTATAATGAATTTCACCTCATTTGAAATTCTCTAACATAAGTTGTCTTTTTGGTGTGTATTTTCAACACACCCAGCCATGCCATGTCCTAAGAGTTGTCCTGCTGCTAACCAATTTCCATCTTCCTCAGAGAATAGGTACCAAGGCCATAGTTTTCCCACCAAGTATATACAACGAATTAGAGAAACATAAGAGAAGACAAATTGAAATTTTGAAAATGAATTTTGAAACTTAAAAAGTTAAAAGTTAAAACAAGGTGAAACTTACTTGGCATTATGTTCTTCCTGCCATTTATGGCCATCTCAACCCAAATAAGCCAATGGACCCCTTATAGAGTCTAAAACTTGGAAATTTAATCGGAATCACGGGTGCACTTGGCACCATCCTCCGGACACACTCAAAGAAGCCAGAAATAACCTCTGAATCAAACCTAAAACCATAGGTGTAAGAGAATGAAGGGTTGAGGTATAACCCTCGGCAAAGATGAATGGGGCAATGGAGGTGTTGTTCCATCGGGTCATCAATCACCATCCATATCATTTCTTTTCTCTCATGCCCTTGATCCCCCTTTGTCCACATAATAAGCACAAATGGACTCTTTGGCCCTATCCATGGCTCATATAGGTAGCCCATTGTGGGTTTGTCCCCGCCTAATTGCCAAGAACCTTTACCAAAGTTTCATTGATGGTGCACACCTCATTCACTGCATCCCAAAATATCTCCTGGTATGTAACTAGCCTCATAATGGCTTGCCCCTCTGGTTTACCGCTAAATGATAAAGCACACCAATTTAAAAGGAACATTGTCTCCAATTCCCACCTAGAATTAAAAAGAGATCTGAAGAGAATAAAACTAGTGGCAAAGCGTGAGATGGCGGGATGCACCAACTCTTTGTCACCTATGAATTGTCTCATCATGCTAAGTACATAAGCATGATTGTATATGAAATTTGTGATGCTCCTCACTTAATCAATGGCCCCTTGATCCAATCAAGCTTCCCATATCCCCTAACATCAAGTCAAGGAAATGAGCTGCCATCAAGGATTCCAAAAACGCTAGGACACCTAGACATAAGCATCCTACCAACAAACACATAATTTGCAGCATTGTCTATTTTACATGACTTTGACAACATGTCAGGATCACCTCTTGATGAACTCATCCAAAAAGTCAGTCACAGTAATGTCACATCCTTGACATAAAAGTGCATGCATCCACAGAGCTAAAACATTGTCCCTTTGGGACAATGAACCAAGAAATTGAGAAGGGTCCTACCCTTCCCCATCAGTCCAACCATCTGACAACACTGTGCATCCTGTGAACTGCCATGCAAATCTTGAAGCCTTAACATCCGAAAGTGCAATTGGCCTTTTCATTTTGGAAGGATGGGCCCTCTCAACTCCTCATAAGTGGGGGCTTATACCCCGGGCCAACAGTACTAGCAGCCCCAAACATGGACACATAGAATGGGTTCCCGGCAAAATTGAATGGAATATCACCCATAGAAGGCATCTACCCACAAGTTTGTCCGCTTCTTCTTCTTTTTTCAACATGGACTTGATATTCAGCACCGGTATGGTTCTTGGTAAAATATGATGATGTTTTGTGGCATTGTAATCGCGGAGGAGTGGATCTCACTAGAATCCACTCCCATTGCCACATGAGTGTGTGTGCTTGCCCTCGACTTGGATCTTGAAGCCATTTCTTTTTTCTTTTCTTCGTGGTACTTTTGTTCTTTGATATTTTCAATTTCTTTTATGGTCTTCGAACAAGTTTCGGGCTTGAAATGGGACAAATATCCACCTTATTCCCTAGAATTTTCGCAAGGTTGTATTTTAGCATGTATACCCCACCGAACATTTTTTCCCACATAGATTGCATAAGAGATGTTGTCGATTCTAGAGGACTGTGCTCACCATACCTCCTAGAGAATGGATCCAATGGCTTTGGCATCTTTAATATGGAAAAATATGAACCTAGGGCTAAAATAAAACGTTTTTTTAGCATGTGTTATCGATGAAAAAATGAAAATTTAAAAATCGTAGATAAATCATGTATCTAGCATTCAAACTTGGTTTTGATCCCAAAATAGACACAAAAAATTTTAAACTAATTTTACATCGCACTCAGTAAGAAAATCCCAGAAACGTTTTTTGGGCATACATGACAAGAAAGAAAATCACATAACAATGGAAAAAAATGGGTTTTTGATCCATCAAAAATCTATTTTGAAGATGTAAAACTTATTGCCATGGAAAACCTATGAAAATCTATGGTGGAAAATGAGAAATAATGGGCAATTTTTTACTTACCTCCAAATGCAAAAACTGTGAAATGGACTAAAAATCCCAATGCCAAATCCACAACTGACCCTTTGAATCCACAAAATCTCAATGACAAACTCTTCCTTGGCTCGTTGAATGGCTTGGCTCTCCTCCTGGCTAAATGCACAAATAAAACCAAAAACCCCCCTCACGAACCCTTAAACAATGCATCTTTTACATTGTGCAATTTTTCCATCGACCACGATTTTTGAGAAAAATTGTTTTACCAAAACTCAATGCATTTTTCTCCTAATTTTGGCAATTTATCACTGATTTTTGTAACGTGAAAGTGTTAAATGATGTTATGTTCCTAGGTTTTCCTCAATAAATTACGATCCGAAATCGCATCTTTAAAGTTTTATCTTCAACCTCTCTACTAGTTTGAACTTTGAACTTTGAACTTTGAAGTATGAACTTTGAAGTATGAACTCTTCATATCAAGAATTTAAGATGGAGTTTGCTTCTTGCAATGTTGCATATTTGAATTTGCAAATTGCAAATTGATGGCTGCCACACCAAGAGTCAAAGACCCTGCATGGATCCATGACGATCTTGTGGATGAGGAGATTTCTTGCAATATTTGCAATAAATATGCCAAAGTGGAGAGGGTGTCATATGGTTGAAAGAACACTTGGTTGGTAGAAGAGGCCAAGTTCCCCATGCATGGCCCCATTAGAGGAGATTCAACAAATTAGATCATAATTGGAAAATCAGCTTGCAAAACTTGAAGAAGACAAGGCTAGGCAAAAAAGAGATACAGTATTTCTCATAATTTCCAAAGCCTAGAATCTAGAGGCCATTTAGATGCTAGAGCTTCATTGATTATGTATTTTATTGTTGATATGTGTTACTAACCAATGACAATTGTTATCATGTTATCATGTTATGTATTGCACTTTGTGCCATCTTGAAACTTTTTGACATATTCACCTTTACATGTTATATGGCATATGCATGAGTAGACTTTGCATATTTTGTGACTCGTCCCTCATTTGGATTTTGGAATCTTTAAAATATATTATTTTTATTAAATTTAAATTTTTTCTATAATTTTTAGTAAAACCAAGTCTTTGAAATCAAATCAGTTTGAGTCAATCCCGAGTCCAAGTCCGAGTCGGAGTTGACCCCTCACCAATTCTGAGGCCTAGTCTGAGTTTTAAAACATTGGGAACAACATCTCCTCATGGGTCTCGAGGAGGTCGTTCAAACACTCTTCAGGGGGGGATTGAGAGGAAACCCAAGGTCGTTACAATATGGAATCTGAAGTATCATGGATCTCTACCTACCACTTGTTGCCCCAATCAAGAAGAAAAACTAGGAAGTATGAGGAGATCCTCTTGAAGGCCTTCGTCCAAGTCACGACACATAAACACTAGGATCTATATCCAAAAAATTTATCTCATGAAGACAACAAGGCATCGTTGATCAGGGAAGCAAAAAAAGGTGGAAAGGGAGCTCCATGAGCCTTGAAATAGGTAGTAGTATCTCCCGAGCGAGTAGTATCCATAGCCCGGCGGGTGAAGATGCGAATAATGGTTTGATGAGCTTAGCTCCAACCCCGCCTTCGGCCCCTTTTTTTAGCTCAGGTGTCTATGCTCAAGCTCACTAGAGAGATTCCTATGGAGAGTCGTAGTATAGAGCTTCAAGAATGTATGGCCCACCATGATCGTCCTATAATTGTTGGGATCCGAGCTAGACCCCGATTTGTGTATCGAGTGAATGATGTGATGCGACCAAGTTGAAGGAAAACTTTTACTAACCACATGGGTGAAGAGATCATCCAAGTAAGAAACCAAAGCACGAATACCATGCTTAAAGAAATCTTCCTGAAAACCTTCCTCACTTGTTGCTTTGTTGTTGTTCATCATCCAAATGGCCTCTCTAATGTCCCTGTCTGAGAATAAGAAGAATGAGGAGGGTAGAGAGGTAACTTGAATAAGGGCCTGTCCAGGGATATCATAGAGATAAGATAATAGATAATTTTATTAATTCCCGACTAATGACCACAAAAGAAGGTCAAAGGGACTATTGAGTACAATGATGTCAATACAATGCGGGAGTACCAAAAGGTCTCCTATAAAAGGCAAAATGAAAAAAGTAAAGAGCAATAAGGTAGAGAGGGAGATCAACTCTGAGGCATGAAGAACCCTCGACCTTGAGCTCGAAGACCTGCTCTGAAGATGAAATTTGTTGTAGGTGAAGATATAGGGACGAGAGAGTGGATATATGGGAAAACATGGAGCGGGGATCTAGGTCGGATGGGAAGGGGTAGCGGCGGGGGAGGATGGTACGCCAAATTTTTTTTAGGGGAGTGAGTAAGGGAAATGGATAAGTTGTATCTCCTCTGAGAAACAAAGAGGCTTTTCTTGCGGAAAAGGAGACGATGATACAAAACTTTGAGGCTGGAGTAGGAGGGGTGGGCATGGGTGAATGCATGTCGAAGCTGGCGGTGGAGGACCTTGCATTCCTCGTCGTACCATCGATTCATAGGGCAGGAGTTTTGTTTTTGGGAGGTGGAAGTGGATCGGGTGGAGTGAGGGTAGGATTTGAGGGCTTCATCCCAAATGGTGGATGAGAGGTAATCATATCTGGTAGAGGCAGAATCAAGTAAGGAGAACTGGGTCTTGAATTGGAGCATTTGTCGGAGGTGGGTAGAAAAGGCATCCAGGTCCCCCTCGTCAAAGCAAAACATAGTGTGAGGTGGGGCCTGGGGGAGGAGAGGTGTCAGTTCGGAGAGAAAAGGAAAGGAGAGCATGGTCAGCGAGGGGGATGGGGGAAACAGAGAAGTGATGAATCAAGGGGAGTAAGTTATGGCTAGAAGGGACATAATCCACAACACTCGCACCCTCGGGCCAACACGTGAAAAAGAGAGAATCTGGGAAGCAAGGGAGCCCATTCAGGATCAATAATTCCTGAGATTCCCTTAAGTATAAAAGGTGTCGACCATAGGCTGTGAGAGGTCCCAATGCATCGTCGGACATCCAGTGAAGCCCCACTAATTCTGGATCAATATCCTAAATGCATAATATATCATCGGGTCAGTCGTGGAGAGGAATCTGGAGGGATCTAGTGCAAGAGTTGAAGTCACCTAGGAGAAACACCTCTCCAGTGACCATGTACTAGGTGATGCCGGCATACAGGTCTATAAAGGGGTCCCCGTCATGCCCATTATGAATGGCATATGATGAATATGTTGGAGGGATGTAACAGATGGCAATGTAAATGTCCCTTGGGAGGGGAGAAACACCCCGGACCTGAACCCTCATAAACCTAGCAAACTCATCTGTGGCGACCAATGAAATCCTGCTCCGAAGGGAATCTCTAACAAAACAAACAACTCTACCTGAACCTCTGATGCAACCCAAACTCCTCGTCTCCTGTTTACATGATGAGAACTGATGGTATCAAGTAATTTCTGAGAGAGGTCAAACAGGGCTCTCATGTGTCTCGATAATGAATAATATGTTTAAAGACCCAAGAGCATCATACAGTAAGCCTGACAATGACCAAAAAGACCCATTATCGTTCCAACAACTAATGGAAATGCATGTGCCCTGTCGTCTCTCCCAACGGGCCCATAATTTGGAAGCCCCAGATCATGGTACCCACCCAAGTGGGAAAGAGTCCCGGATGACTGCCCGAAGATTCCTGATGACTGCCATTTCCGTGCTTGACGTGTTGTTGTAACCTGCTCCCTGTATCATTTGAGCTCTACAACTTGTGATCTGGTGATAACTTCATGGAGAAAGATCTTACTGGGAAGGGAGAACAACTTTCACTTAGCTCTAAGAGCTTGAATATGATCAGTCGTAGACCTGAATTGGAGAAAAAGAGTGGAATCGAGCCCAATTCAAGCTCTATCAAGGGTCACATCCTGGAGATCCAAGTTATCCCTAAGAAAAGAGGTTTCGATCACCATGGGGTTTGAGGATGGAAGAGGTAGAGGGAACCCTCTCACTTTAAGGTTCCATTCACGTGCTCATCTAGTTCATTCCTCCATGATTTTAACGTGCACCACCTCCTTGACTATTGCTAAAGGGGGGGAGGGACTTTATATCTGCCTCTAACAACTTGTGCCCATGAGTCGATATGTGTTTTCGTTTCATGTTTGAAAGTGGCCTATTGAATCATGATCTCCTCCTGCTTGTTTTTTTGGTCAATAATCTCTGCTTGTAAGGTGTCTCTAGGGTGGCGGTGTAGAACATCTTGTTCCCTGTTGTCATTGAATTGTTTCTTCAATGACAGGTTCTCTTCAATTTTTGAGATTTTGCTCGCAAGTTCCCCAACTGTCGTTCATAATGAAAGATTTGATGATTCCAGGTGCTCTAGTCTGATAATTAGATCCCAAATGATCCTGTTATCACCCTCATCTCCCAAATCCTGTGTAGTTGGAATCCCCATGATGATACGGGTGTCTTCCCCAATGTCACTTGTCTCTTCCCTTAAGCCAGTGGCAGATAAACCTGTGCCTTTTAGTAGAGAGGAGGGTTGAATTGTTTGTAGTGGGGTCATTATGATAGGTTGGAGTGGTGAATCGCCCATAGCCATTGGGTGAGGCTTTCCTCCTAAGCAAGGGTGGAAAATATGGTAGAAGGCGTGGGCACAAGGTTTGCAGTTTCGGACTGAAAACTTCCCTAGCAGTCTAAGAAATGACTGCCGAGAAAGCCAAATGCTTCAATTCGTGGCAGCTCCATGGCATTGGATGGAAAGAAGAGATGGTGACCTGACAGGTTCGAGCAGGTTAGAGCTCTTCATTTCTAACTGGGCGGGGTGACGGGGTCGAGCAGAGACAGAATCCGCACAAGGTCAGGCTGTGACGGGGTTGAGTAAAAATAAATTCACGAACAGGTGGCAGGGTTTGCGAGCAGGAAGAGGTGTGGTTAACAGTTCGCAAGCATCAAAGTTCGCGAAAGGGTTGTGGTGGACAAGAGGTTGGGGGGTGGACAAAGGGGCTCGAGCTGACTAGGTTGCGAGCAAGTGGGAGGCCACAAGGAGGTGTAGAGGTGAAGAGAGGTGGTTTTGCTAGCAGCAAAGGTCGCGAGTAGTTTGGAGGCTGCGATCAGGTGAAGAGGTGAGGAGAAGTGGTTTTGTGAGCAATAGATGTCGCAAGCAGTTGGGAAGTGAGAGCTCTTCATTTCTAGTTGCGCGAGGTGATGGGGTCGAGAGTGTTGTTTTGTATTTTTCTTGTGAAAATGTTTATCAGGGATTTTTATAAAAAAAAATAAGAAATATATACATAAATATATATAAAGAATTTCTATTGTACCACTGTCTATCGTACAACCACTTGTTCGTTGTACACCCTCTACCACACAGCTGCCATCCGTACAAAATTGCAATCAACGTACATCGGCCACCTTCTGCCATACAACAATAGCCACTAAATTACAATCGTACAGCCGCAATTTCCACTCCAATTTTGTCGCTGCATCCGTACGTTTTCGTCATCAATTTGATCAACTGCTAACATTTTCGTGCAGTCTGTCGTCACACACATCAAGGTCGTACATATCACGTCGTACCACAGTCGTTGTATGTCTGTTGTAGCATAATCGTCGTATGAGTAGCAAAGACCAACCTGTACCCCGTACCAGCCAATGTCGATTGGTGACGACCGTACTCTATACCAACCACTGTTGATTGGTGGGACCGTGCATACGAATTTAAAAGGGTCGTACGATTGAATCGCATCGTACCATCTGTATGCATCTGTACGTTAAGGGTCGCGATTATGCTTACAAAGATATTTGAAGAGTTATATTGAAAAGTTATAAGCGTTTATCATTTAAATATAAGGAAAAGAAAACAAGGTGAAAGCTTTAATATTATATGAAAAAAAAATTAAGGCTTAAGGTTATGAAAAAATTAATATCACCTAAGTTTAAAAGTTTTATTAAAAAATAATAAAATAAGGAAAAG
>SNQJ01S0179508.1:19534-30643 GCA_010110895.2 Picea sitchensis | reverse complement strand
CTGCATGTTTTTGTTGATAGATCTATCACATTAAAAGGGTTATTTGTTATTAACTTGGACCTTAGAACTCACACTGAAATACACTTGCAAATTAGGTGAGGTATGCTCATTGCTCTACCTTGCTCCACTACATTGTTTATAACCCGAGGAGCTTAACTGTCTTTCAAACATGCAGCAAACAACATATGTCTAGTTACTTGGACAGTTCCGTATCTCAAATGCATGAATGCAGCGGAAAATTGAAAACCTCCAAAAGCTCCTGTTGAGTCAAACCCAATCCTCAAGTTTTTATACACAGGAGAAAAGATTGACAGAACTCTGGAAATGATTAGCTTATAACTGGAATGTATTTCTGGTGCCTGTTTACATTCATTTTCAGTTTATGAATTTTTTAAAAAGGTTGCAGTAACATCACTCTTACTGTAACGGTTTTCCGCCTAACATAGCAGAGCATAGTTTACTTTTTGTGCTTCAAAAGCCTTGAATAATTGAAAGCTCAAGGAGATATGGAAATAGAACACCTATATGGCTAGCATCGCCTTTATAACCATGGAACAGTTGTACTAATGTAAAGTACTAGCAGAAACTTTGCTTTGTCTTTTTGTTAAACGTCAATATATTTGCATCACAAAAGCCACTGCTACTAAAGCAAGCAGTTGGATGAAAGCAAATTCAATGTTGGTACCTTTTTTTCCCGATTTTTGTTTTTATTTCTGTACATAGTGAAAATGCTAAAGACTTTGCTATAATGAGGATCATCTGGCTTTTTAAGTTGGTGGGAAATAACGCTAAAGCTCTCACTTTTCTAATCCATATTTATTTCTAGTAACAAGGTGCTAAAAGCCAAGTCTCCTTAGATCAAGAACAGGGTTAGTTTTGAATCTCTTTCACTCATAGAATTTGTAGATTTACATTGATGTTTTGAAAGCACCAAGACTTCTAAGTCTTTCAGCAAGAAAGACGGATATGCCCACATAAAAAAAAAAAAATGTAGCTCTCCTTATGCCTGGGCAAACCTTTCAGAGACCACATGTTGGTTTTCAATTAATATGGCTAACACCTTTTCAAATCCATTACTGGACTTTTTGATGGTCAGAAGGATACTCAATCCAGTCAAAACTGTTATTACTGTTTGCCAACGTTTGCCACTAAACTGCAGAAACTGTTCTATTACTGTTTTTTTTTTTTTTTCGGAGGTCATTATGGGTATAACTCTCTGTAAGCAATCCTGGATTGAATTTATGGGTGTAAACCTTTGAGACAATGAGAGTGATATATTGGGTGCAAAAGCCAATGTTTCATTATATGGAACATACAAGTGTCAAGACTCTTGATATCTACCTGATTGCTTTCACTCTAAATTTATCTTCCATAGCAATTCAAAACTGTCCATGGAATTTCCTGACTGGAATGCATATATGAAATAACATAACTTGTGCATATCTTTGCATCAACAAAATTTACAGTTTACATATAGGTTGCATTTTACTTCAGATAAGATTTTTAGGGTATTGCTTTCAAAAGAAATTACACAATCTGAAGTTTTATGAGTCATAGACCCTGCCAATAACAACATACTAGCTGGTTTATTGTGGTTTGTTCACATCTCTGAACAATGGGGACCTTAACAAAGTTTAGATCTGTTCGCAGGATCTTGGAAAGAGATTACAGGCTAGGCTGTGCATAGATCTCTTATCAGTCTTGTATTTGAAATTGTTTTTGAACCATATGAGGTAAAGATAGACTGCCCTACTTGTTGTCATACACTTTGGAAGCTACTGATGGTAGCAAGCTGCAAATTAAAGAATGTGTCTTGAGCTCAAGTAAGTTCAAGGTAAGACCAAGTACTTTTTTTTTCTCACTGAATTTGAAATAAGTATGTGACTACTAATGACAGCAAGAAGAGTTGTGATTATCCCTCCGTCAGAATCTCTTTTGTATGACCAAGGAAGCTGTGATCTCAACATTTAATTGTTGATGTTAGCTGGATCATTTTTTTGGGGGGGAACTCTGCAGTATGATGGAACCTTTTCCCGGTATGAGAATCCATCTTGAAGAGATTAGACACCAATTCAGAGTTAAAGGATCTTGTAGGTTCAGAGGGAGCTAGTCTGCACATGCAGGAAGGCAAACATTTTATGAGACTCAGAGGGAGCAGTCCCTGCATATGAGTTAGTCTATGACTTACAACAGAGATGACAGCTTAGTAGAGTGAAGGGATACTTTAGGTGTCTTTTAAAGAAATTTTCTATTTAAAAGGAAACCAACCTGGTGCCGGGAAATACTAAAGGAAGCAGAAAAGTTTTCAGCACCTAAGGGCACTTTCAAAGAAAGCAAGAAACCAGATAAGTACTCCGGCCTTATAGCTAAATTGAATCTTGTGATTGATTCATAACCTTCCACATTTAAAGTGTGGGAAGATGCTATGATAAAAGAATATTGAATCAATTCTGAAGAATGATGTATGGGCAGTGTTTTCAAAGACCTTGTGACAAATCAGTGGTAACCTCCAATGGCCTTATAAGATAAAGCCTACAACAGATGGTTGTATTGAGGTTAAATTTGTGACTCATGATTTCTCTCAGAAAGAAGGGATTATCTATAACAAGATCCTTACTTCCATCAGGATCTTTTGTCGCAGTTTTTGATTTGGAAACTTTATCTAATAGATGTTAAGATTTCTTCTTATTAGTGAAGTTAAGCAAGAGGATATCCATGGGAAAGAATCCCAGGGATTATAACAAGCTCTGAGAGCTTGGTACGAAAGTATTGACAGTCTCTCTACAGAGTCTTGGGTTCACCATTAGGTTTATCTTTATATAAAGATTGTCCAAAATCTTCATGTTATCTTAGGATGCTCTGTTCCTTACAGGAAAGGAATTTTTTTTTTTTATAGCTCAAACTAAGAGGGAGCTCTTCAACAGAAGTTGAAATGAAAGACTTGGGTCTTTTTTACTTTATGAGTTTAGAGGTGTGGCTGAAATCGAGTGAGATGTTTCTCTCTCAAGAGAAAATATGCAGTTGATGTGCTCCGCTATTTTGGCATGATGAACTGTAAGTCCATGACCACACAAATGATCTCTAACCTAAAGAAACTACAAGATCAGGTTACTGGTTCAGAACCAGAAGACCTCATGATATATCGGCAGATCATTGGGTCATGGGTCATTGATGTACCTCGTACATACTAAAACAAACATTTATTATGTGGAAAATGTCCTCAGTCAGTTCATGTGTATATATACATATGATTGTTGTTAAGCATATTCTGAGATATGTTCGGGGAGCTACAACTTTTGGTCTCAGATACACTTCCAGTGGAAGTGTAATGCTTCATGAATTACAGATTCAGATTGGATGGGCAATACAGTGGATCGGGAGAGCACTTTTGGATATTGTTTTAGTTTGGGTTCAGCGATGATTTCCTAATCCAGCAGGAAACAGGGCTCCATAGCCTAGGGCATTGCAGAAGCAGAATACATTGCTGCAAGTGCTGCTAGCAGAGAAGCAGTGCGGCTTAGGAAGCTACTTTCAGACTTGTTCAGTGCAGAGCTAGAACCCACAGTCATTCACTGTGACAATCAAAGTTGTATAAAGCTCTCCGAGAATCCAACGTTTCACGATAGGTCAAAACACATTGAGATGAGATATCAATATGTCCGAGACATGGTGCAGAAGAACATTCTTAGTATCCAGTATCTTCCGACGTAGAACATACGCCAGATATTTTGACCAAGTCATTGTCCCTGACAAAGTTTGTGTTACTTTCGTGACAAGCTTGGTGTAGCCGAGAATGCCTCTCTTGCTGAGAGGGAGTGTTGAATTTAATGTAGTTGCAAGAGCCATTCTCCTTGGAGGATGGCTTAAGACCCTAGTTGTGAACTAGGGCCCCCAGTACACTCCTGGGGTTCTTGGTCTGGGACAAAACAGTTAGAGCCATGGAAAAAGACCCTTGTAAGGGCCCCCAGTAGATAACTGGGGTTCTTGGTCTGGGACCAAGCAATAAAGACCCTTGAGAGGGCCCCCAGTAGATAACTGGGGTTCTTGGTCCGGGACCAAGCAATAAAGACCCTTGAGAGGGCCCCCAGTAGATAACTGGGGTTCTTGGTCCGGGACCAAGCAGTAAAGACCCTTGAGAGGGCCCCCAGTAGATAATTGGGGTTCTTGGTCTGGGACCAAGCAGTAAAGACCCTTGTAAGGGCCCCCAGTAGATGACTGGGGTTCTTGGTCTGGGACCAAGCAGTTAAAGTCCCTAGATATGTCTAGGGCCCTTGGACGTGTTCCAGGGTACCCATGTCTAAGGCATGGGTTGATCCTTGGTCTTGTACCTTGGTGGATAAGACCCCAGATATGTTCTGGGGCAACCTGGTCCTTGATCAGGTAGTTGTTGGTGTGTAAACCTCTTTGAAGGCAGGCATGACCACATGAGGGATGTATCCCATATGCAGTGATGATAAAGTTAAAAAAGTCACCTCGAGAATTATATGGACAAGCATTGCCACCAAGTAACCCCACCCAAACCCCCTCACCCTTGGTTTTTGAGCATGAATTTATTTGGGGTTTTGTATTTTTGCTTTAGGGGTTAAATGAAAAATATTAATTAAATTTAAATAATATAACATATTTAATTAATATTTATATTAATTAAGTATGTTATTTTTATTATTATCTTTCATTAGCCTAACCCTAGCCTAAAGTATAAATAAGACCCTTCCCCTCTACCTTTGATACACTAATATTTCTCTCTTTCTCCACTAAGTGTGGCGGATTGCTCTCTTGAGCTTGCGACCTCCTTGTAACAGTTTCTCAGCCTCCCCTTGACAGGGTGCGGCCTTCTTGGACAGGGTGCAGCCTCCTTGTGACAACCTCTCTTTGTTAGCAGCTTGGCCTCTCTCCTTTCTTCTGCTGCCTGGTCCTTGCTTCAAGCATATTGCTGTGTGGGTGCTTAGGGGTGTCTATTCCTCCACTGAAAGGGTTGATCTTTGCTATCCTTCTTGACTGTTACCAGCCAACCTCCCTCCTTCTACCAGTGCTATCATTGCAGCCAGCCGCCGTCCCCTCTTTTAGGGAAGATTAATGACCTTAAAGGCCACGGCACCTTAGAGAAGTGACTGAACTAGCAGCGGTACCTCTCTTTTCTGGTAGATCTATTGTGTGAGGGTTTGGTTCCAGATTTTGTTGTGTGAGGGGTTGGTTCCAGAACTTGCTAAGTAAGGTTTTTGCTTTCTGAAATTGCTGTGTGGGTTTTGCTGTGTCTTGTGAGAGTTTTTTCCCTTGGTGGCTTGGCTGTCCTAATTTCTCTTGGTATGGGATCTAACCCTTGAGGTAGATCAAAGATTTCTGAGACTTATCTGAGCATACTTTAATGGATCATTATCTCTCTTAGTTGGCATGCTCTTCTTCATTACAGAGGTAAGTTCATCAAGAGGTAAGTTCAGATCTATATTTGCTCATGCTCAAATTTGTTTTATTCAGTCTAGATCTATTTAATGTACATGCTCAGCTTAACCTACTGTTGTTAATGATTAAGAAGTGTCTTCAAGTTCAGATCTGAATGTCTATGGTTCAGATCCATATGGTTGTATACTCAGAATTTATTTATACCTAACTGTTGTGTGTGATCTGAAGTAATAGTTCAGATTTGAATATCTTTATCACTAAGAAGTTGTTATTGTTTAAATCTGTTTACTCAGAAATATTTTCCATCTTAGATCTAGTCTTTTGATCTACTTCATTTCTGTTCTAAGTTTAAAGAGCATTGTTGTACTATCTAAGTTCAGATCTGAATGTCTATGGTTCAGATCCATATGGTTGTATACTCAGAATTTATTTATACCTAACTGCTGTGTATGATCTGAAGTAATAGTTCAGATTTGAATATCTTTATCACTAAGAAGTTGTTATTGTTTAAATCTGTTTACTCGGAAATATTTTTCCAGCTTAGATCTAGTCTTTTGATCTACTTCATTTCTGTTCTAAGTTTAAAGAGCATTGCTGTACTATCTAACAGAAAATTAAAAGACACTGTTTTCTGGTCTTCTTCCCTATTTCTAACAGTTTCTTATTAGATTTGCAAGAATTGTTGCCATCACCAACTTAAACATGTCACAAGGTTTGTCTAACACTCACCATTGATAGGATTAGGGTGTTTTTTAAAGATCCATAAGAAGGTATGCCCAAACTTGAAATACTTGGTTTCATTTGAAGATTCTAGCTACTAGACCATTGATGTCTCTTTCTTTCCTGTTGGCCAAATATTTTGTACCTATGTCAATGCCTTGTTCCAAGAACACTTGCTAATTTTTAATGTCAATAGGTCCTTTATGTATTTGCATTGTTATTGAATTCTCTTGCATTCCTGAGCTATTGGTCTATGTCTCTTGTTTTTTGCTTCTTTACTCTGATATCATTGCCAAGAAGCCCTTTTACAATTAGCACTTGGTCTTAAGAAACCCAATCCCAGGACCACCTATACCGAAGAGTTACCTTACACTTCATGAATACCACTGTTCAGAAGCTTAGATCTAGGTTGAATGTTTCCAATTGCTGCTTGAGCATGCATGCATACTGATGGCTCTTATTCATCACTTTTAATCACATGCAGATGCTCAATATATTTCCTTTTTTATTATGTACCAATTCCTTAAAATAACAAAATAAATTGGCATACACGCTATGTACACCAAATGCGAACGTGGAGCCCAACCCCCAAAGTGACAATAGAGATGACTTACACAATGACTCCTTAAAGATTATGCGAATCTCCTCAAATAACCCCAATACATTCATATAACCAATTTATATATTCATGTTTCAATAATGACTATCTCTATATATATTATATACCCATTCTCACTCATTGCACATCTGGGCCCTTTATTAGGCCGATCCCTATTATATATACATTACCCCATTACATATACATTTAACCCCATATATGCTCTCCTTAGGGTCATACCATTTTTGGTGCTTACCTTTGTACTTTTTGATCATATATAACCTTTGTTTGACTTGCCTTTGGCATGCATGCTGATTTCCTATGGTTTGGATTGTTGTGACTGCTGTCTTTCATTTCTTCTGAAACCATGTGTTTACCGGAGCACTGTTGTTCCTTTCTTTTCCTTTTGCAATTTGATGTTTTATTTGTTATTTCTATTAGCTTTGTGCATAGAAGGTGCATCTACACTTATTAAACCCCTTAGCATTTTCTGTGTTCTGTTTTGTATAGCTTCAAAAGTTTCCTTGTTTGCTATATCCAGTATAACTTCTATCTGTTTGTTCATTGTTTTCTTTCTGCTGTACAAGAAATGATTTGAAATGCTGCAAATCGAGATTCTGTAACAGTCTTGTTTTCCATGCCTGTAGGCTCCCAGGTGGTTGTATAACAGTTTTCTCTTGTAGCCTTTTTGTGAGTTTTGCAAATTTACATTTATCTTTGGAAAAGTCTCCTGTTTTCAAGCGATTAGTATTTTAGTATTATATGGACATATAAGAAAATACTATTTCTCCTCCAATAGGGACCACAGGAGTATCTTTTACTACAATGATTTTCTATACTATCCAATGATAAGTTCAATTCTCATAGAGATGGAAGTAAGAGCCATGGATCATGGAAGAGATTAAGTGTATAACCACACAGGGGTAAGGAACAAAATGAAAAATTCAAGAAGTGTAGCGAATGGATGTCACGTCTCACTTTATGCAATAATGTTACTAACTAGCTTGATCCATTTACTGTTTTGTTTGCAAATTGCATTGGTTTTTAAAGTTTGTGCTTCTGCTACTTCTTGAGCAGGTCTCCGCATATCACATTTCAAGGATTCAAAATCTGGGCCTTCTGATCCTACTCAGAAAACTCTTACCAGCTATTTGACTTCAGGAAATATTACTCAACTGGTTGGAAGTTCTAAAAGTTATTCAGATGCTGAAAGGGACGTTTACAATGATACGGAAGTAGATGGAATATATTCCAGTGAAGGTATCATTCCTGGAAACGAAATTCGTCATGATGATGCTGTCAATATTGACTCAAGTAATAGTCTGCTCAACTATTATCAGCCAAAATGTCTTGTAAATGATTTGGCACATCGACCGTTAACATTGGAACACAACATTACTACCAGGGAGACCGGAGGATTAGAATGCTTAGCCAGTGAGATTGAGGAGGTATGTAATTTGGTTTCCTGTTGGTTTAGCTACACTTTATTTGTATATAATGAGCAAATTGAACTGACCAAAGCTACTTGCTGAGCAGGTCTCTGCCAAAATAGAAAATCCACATGCTAATTTTGGGTCTAAACAAAACTTCATTGAAGGTGTTCATCAGGGGAACCTAGCCCATACTAAAGGTGAACCTATTACAATTGCATCTGATCAATTTAAACATCAAAGCATAAATGAGGGCAGGAATCAGAAAGCTAGCTCCTCCAATTCTTTGCATAAGTTGGGCACAGCAGAGTGGAGCTTCAAGGATTCGAGGCCAAAGGTTGAAGGGGATTATATTGAAGATATTAATGAATCTCTGGTATGTGAATGGCATAGTGGTAGCAGCAAGAGACAGGATAAAGTAGATTTGCTATCTGGATTTTCAGACATGATGTTTTGGAAAGATGATTTCAGTTGCTCACTATGTGGGTTTGAGCTACCTGCAAGTTTTATTGAGGAGAGGCAGGAACACTCTGACTACCATCTAGCACAGATGCTTCAGGAAGAGGAATCACCATCTATCGCATTAGAACAATTAAATATGCAACACAACAAGAGGCCTAGATGGTGAGTTCTTTACCCGATGTATGTTTCAAGATATTGTATGTTCTATATAGCCTTCAGTGGGTCATTTAAGTTGGTAAACTTTTGTATTCATGAAATAAAAGGGTTTATTTTTAATTATCAGGCCTGGTGGGCAGCCATCCCATGGGAGGACACATGTTGGCAAGAAGCCAGGGACTTCTCAGAAGAAAAGAAAGCATGTCCCAATTGATTCCTTCTTTACCAAAGGGATACATCACTCATGATGGTCCATATTCTTTAGTTATATATTACTGTATGCAATATTTTGCTGAGAAGGCCTTCGTAATAATCTCCTAAAAGTAACACTGATGGGATTTACAAATCATGATTCCTCTTGGACAGAAATACAAGTGGTTTCATGTCCCATTATACAAATATGTATTATTCTGCAAGTAAATGTGTCCATTGTCTGATTGTCTATTTATTGGTATAACAGCTGTGGTTGACTGGTTGATTTTTTCGCCATGTTAATCCACAGTTACCATTTTTAATATCCAAATTTGTACAAGTTGCTGGGCCATAGCATCATCCTTGCCAGGACTTTGTTAGAATTATGTATTACATATTACGAGATTATTCTTTCAATTAGTGATGCTAAATGTCTTATTTTAACTGTGAGGGATTTTAAGTTTCCCACAGTTTCTGTACAAAACTTCCATGTAAAAAGTTGTATTAAGATTGGGTGATCATTAATTTGTTTTAAACATTTTAGTTTCTCCATCAGCAGATAATGGCATGTTTTGTCATGAAGGTTATTGGAGAAATTCAGCTGGACTTTTTCCTCCACGAAAAAAAAGTGTGTTTTATCATGAATAGCGTCACTGTTTTGCTATCTATGTACTATAATATAATGTAAAATCTTACATGATATTTCTGGTTTATGCACAATGTGTATTACAAGGATTTCTAGTGTTAGAACTCTTCAGGAGTTAGCCTTTGCTTGGGCTAATGTTTTAAACCACGGTCGAATCCTATAATTTGTAGATCAAAAGAGCTCAACAAGGACATGCTATTTTTTTTTTAGTAAATCTCATATTAGTATGAAGCAAAGTTATCAGAACTGCAACTAGTTTGCCCTGAAATTACGAACACTGCAATTGGAGCTGTATGATTGAACAATTGCTATAAAAACTGGTTGAAAAAAACACAAAATATTCAAAATATAGTGAAAACATGTTTTCATGTACAACTATGTAAATCTAAACCATTAAACAACAAATATGGAAAGTCACTCATTTATATAGCATGGTGTGAATATCAAAGTTATTTTGTGTTAAATTTAGAGCTGCTATTAAGTTTTTTTCAATTTTCTAGACAATAATAGCATAAGCAGGATCACTGAAAGAAACACAATCACAGGGTACAAAACATTTTATCCTGGGAAATGTTGAAATAATGTAACTACAAAGAGTATTCTTATTATTATTTGATATATTATTTATAGGATTAATCCCCATTGTGGATTAATCATGTCGGTAATTGTATTAGGACCAAATCCCTTTTTGCGGATTGGTCAACAGACAATTATAATAGGCAAAATAAGAAGTCGGCCCCAACAATTAATAAGAAGACCCAGAAATATAATAAAGGTGGGTTTCCCACCTAGATTAAGAAGTCGGCCCTGCCAGTGAAGAGACACTTCACACATGCCAGAACTTGTATAAATAAAGGAGGTTAGCGCCTCATTTGAACACAACTCACTTGCTCAGTTTGAGAGACAAATTCTGATCTGTTACCGACAAAGGAGAGAGGGAGAAGAGTGGCACATCTTTTGGAGAGGACTATCTGTATTGGTTTGAGTTATCTCTTGAACATTGTATAAGCTATTTATGATAAGGATGTTTTTGCTGGGTTTTCTTCCCCTAGAGGGTTTTCCAAGATAAATGTCGTGTCTCTTGTGAATGTGTATTTCTCAGTGATCTTGTTCTTATGATGCTCTTATCTATTGAAATGCTAAGAACTATAATAATGGCATAAACATTAACATGGTATCAGAGCCAACCTGAAAGAAACATATTTCGCAAGAGGAAAAACGTCACTGTTACCGTACCCAAAAATTAGGGTTTTGCAAAAGTGAATCTTTTCAACCCTAAAACCACCTAGAAAGCTGCGCCCTACCCCAAGGATCATTTTGGCACCTTGAGCGCACCTTTTCAGTGGCTAGATCTCCCGGAAAGTGAAACCCTAGTTTCACAAAGTACCAGAAAACCAGAGTACCAGAAGTACTAGAAAACCAGAAACATCAGTCCAGAAATCCGCAGATCAGATTTGAAGGAGTAAAAGTTGGATTTTCAAAATTTCGACTGCACCAGCTAACTC
>SNQJ01S0179508.1:7871-19524 GCA_010110895.2 Picea sitchensis | reverse complement strand
GTTTCCCAGGATAAATGTTGTGTCTCTTGTGAATGTGTATTTCTCAGTGATCTTGTTCTTATGATGCTCTTATCTATTGAAATGCAAAGAACTATAATAATGGCATAAACATTAACAGGAAACCCAACAAAAACTTCCTTAATATAGATTGCCAATACAATGCCTAATAAAAGACCAAACACTAGAGAATATCGAAGACTTAGCAATGTGCCTCTCTCTTCTCCTTCTTCTAACTGCAACTTCCTTCAAACTTGCGCACTAGATGAGTGACTTGAGTGAGTGAGTGAATGAGGCGCTAACCTCTTATTTATACTAGCTGAGGAGCGCTAGGGTTGTGTCTTTTCATCAAGCAAGACCAACTTCTTCAATTAGTGGCTAAAACCACTTTAATTAGTCCTAGGGGCCGACTTCTCAATTAGCATCATGTAAACATGGTTTGACCAATTCACAATAGGGGATTTGGTCTTACATAAGTTTCGACATGATCAATCCACAAAAGGGGATTGATCTATATAATAATAACTCAATTATGTTTAGAATATTCTTTGCAGTTACAATATTTCAACACTCCCCCTTAACAAGATGGGTATTCTACAATACAACATCATCATGAGAGAGAGAGGGAAACAACATCATCAACATCTGGAACATTGACTGACATATCTATAAACCATCAAAAGTTTTTCTCATCATCAATAACATCATCTTTCACAACAATGAGCTGGAGTAGCATCATCATCATCATCTGCATCAACATCAATTAGCGTAACGCTAAGGCAACAACATCAACACCATCATTAATAGCATGAGGTTAGTATAACTGTTAATGAATGTAGCTATAGGAGACATCCTCCAACTTACAACCTGTGAGATGTGGAATATATCAACTATGTGAAGTCTTACTCTCAGCTTACAAACTTGAGAGAAAGCCCCTAATAAAGGGTTTGTGGTTCCATCCTGAGACAAAGGCTAGGAATGCATATGACCTCCTCCATGACATGAGAGAGAAGAACTCCAGATGATTATCCGATGTAAGAGCGATCTGTTGAGTTAGGGAAATCTCGAAAAGCGTTGGGCACATCATCATGAGAATAAGAATGAAGATGATGTGATGGCCTCCTCTGAACAACAACAGAGTTGATGTGAAGACTCCATATGATCCTCTTGTTGGTGGCAGTGGGAAAGCAGATCTATAGAGCATACGTGACTATGGATGAGCATAAGTGCACGTGTGAGGACCTAGCTCATTTGTGTAATGCAGTGACTCATGTCTATGGCATCCCTATGGATGTGGCCCCTAGTGGATGAGCACTAGTGGGTGTATTAGATCCTTTGTTATATATTGTTCAAGAGTTAGACCTACCTGTAACCCTAGTTATTATGTAAAGGGTACAGGTCGGCCCTATGTTAATATGATTAATATAAATAAGATAATTAATAATGAAAATATTAATTATAATAATAAATATAATAATAAAGTGTGTTTAACTTAGAGAGGTCGGCCCTGTTGTGCTAATGAGACGCTCTTGCTAATTGGTCAAATTCTAATATAAGTAGATGATTCTCCATTGTAGAATCATATCCCACACATGTGTTTTGGAAATTTTTAGCAAGTACTTCTCTTTGGCAAAGGTGCGCACCTCTCTTAGGCGCTAGGGTTTCTAGGGCTTAAGCACCCTCTTGTGTGCTAAGTCATTTTGGTGGTGAAAGGTCTTTCTCTTGAAGAATATAGCAAAGGATTTGGTTGGGTTTTTTCCCTTGTTTGAGAAGGGTTTTTTCCCTTGTTTGTGTTCTTGTGCATGGTGGTTCCTCTTGTGATCTTGGTTGCTGCAACATTTATGGTTATGGTTATTTGATAAAATGGAATGAACTTCATACTTAATCTAATGCTATGAAAACTTAACAATAACGTCATCAACAACAACACAAAGCTGATACATCATCAACAACAACAATACGAGGCTAAAACAACATCATCATCAACACGAGGCTGGAACAACATCAACATCACGAGGCTGGAGCAACAACATCATCAACAACATGAGGCTGGAGCAACAACATCATTAGCACGAGGCTGAGATAACATCATCATCATCATCATATAGCAACAAAATGAGGCAGGTGTAACAACAACATTTTGTGGTACTCTGACAGTCCTTAGGGATCTTCCCATGAATCATAAGATTCCCTAAGATATACAATCCTAATGGAGCTACCACATGGTACTCTGACAAACCATCCTTACTGGACCTTTGAGATCTTCCTAGGAATCATAAGATTCCCTAGGATTATAAAAATCCTAGCGGAGCTACCACTACTGACCACAGTTGACATATACATGCACATGTGTTTTGATAGATTGTCCTTACCGGACCTTCGAGATCTGTCCAGGGATGATCATTCCCCTATGATATAAAATCTTAATTGAGTTACCCATTGTTGATCAGGATACCATAGTATCATCCACATCACTCCCCCTTTTGAGGAAGGTCCTTTCGAACTATACCAAGTTTGTCTCGAAAGTATTTAAAATTTACACGAGACATAGGCTTAGTCAACACATCTGCAACCTGCCCATCTATGCCAACATATTGGAGCTTTACAACTCCCCTCTGCACCATATCACGAATGTAGTGATACCAGATTTCTATGTGCTTTGACTTGCCATGGAACAAAGGGTTCTCTGCCATCTTTATGCAACTCTGGTTATCACATAGAATCATAGTGGCTTCCATCTCCAGATCGAATAGACCTGTCAACAAATTTTGAATCCATATGGCTTCACAACTGGCGGAACATGCTACAATGTATTTCTCTTCTGCCGTCTTGAGAGCAATACTGGATTGCTTCTTACTTTGCCATGAAGTCATGGATGACCCCAAACTGAAACAACATCATGAAGTGCTCTTTCTGTCATAAACACTTCCATCCCAATCTGAATCAGTATAACCAACCAGTCTGAAGTCACGATCTCCATTATAACGGAGACCAAAGTCCAACGTACCCTTAAGGTATCTCATCACATGTTTTGCAGCAACAAGGTGAACACGTTTGGGCTCTACCAGATACTGACTCAAGGTGTTCACAACAAAACATATATCTGGCCTGGTATTCGTCAGATACATCAACGATCCAATGATCTGTCTGTACAACGTAGCATCAACCAGGAGTTTCAACTTTGTTTCCATGGGTGTGTTCATGGATTTACATTCCAACATATCAAACCTCTTTAGTATTTCAACTGCATACTTTTCTTGGTTAAGGAAGATCTTCTCTGGGCTCTGCCAAACTTCAAGACCTAAGAAATAGTGCATCAGGCCTAGGTCTTTTATCTCAAATTCTGCAGCGAGATTCTTCTTACAATCAATGATGAGTTTTTCTTCTCCAGTTAAGAATAAGTCATCCACATACAACAATAATATAACTGACTCATCATCCATAACCTTGAAGTAAAGGTTAGAATCAACTTTACATTTGGTAAAGCCCAAGCTCGTCAGAAAACTGTCAATTCTACCATACCAAGCTCTAGGAGCTTGCTTCAACCTGTACACAACCTTCTTCAACCTGCAGACATGAGTCTTTCTATCTTCAACTTCAAACCCTTGAGGTTGTTCTATATACACTTCTTCTTCAATAACACCATTTAAGAAGGTTTTTTTCACATCCATCTGGTGTAACTTCCACTTCATCTTGGTTGTAAGAGCTATGATGGTTCTGATAGAAGTGTATCTAACTACATGAACAAATGTCTCTTCATAATCAATGCCTTCCTTTTGCGAAAATCCACAAGCTACAAACCTTGCTTTATGTTTTTCAATACTTCCATCTGCAACATGTTTTATCTTGTATAACCATTTGGAAGATACCACATCTTTGTTCTTCAGTCTGGGAACTATTTCCCATACATCATTTTTTATAATGGATTGGTATTCTTCTCTCATGGCATCTGCCCATTCTTTCTTCTGAATGGCTTCTTCAAAGTAAGGAGACTCATTTTCTATGAGATCAAACATCAAAGCCATGTAACTGGAGAATGACTTACGTTTCTTGATTTTTCTCATGGTTCCTTCTGGGGCACCATACTTCTCTCCATTTTGAATAAGTTCTCTTGCCCAAGCTGACTTTATCTTGTGAGAGATCGTCATTTGGGGAGGTTCTTGAGATTATGTCATATCATGATCTTCTGGAATCTCATCATCAGGGGTATTTGTAACTTCCCTCACTGGTTCTGCAACTCTGGGAGCTACAGGTTCTTCTTCATATACTTCTTCAAGATGACATCTCCTTTATTTCTTTAGTGTTGCATCTTCATCAAAGGTTACATCTCTGTTGATGTCAATATGATGGTAATCTGGTATGTAAATTGTAAAGGCCTTAGAGACCTCACAGTATCCAACAAATATTCCCTTCTTTCCTGAAGGGTCCATCTTAGTTCTCATTTCTTTCGGAATGTGTACAAACATTGGACAACCAAATATCTTGAGATGGCTTACTTTTGGCTTCTTTTCAGAGAACATTTCTTCGGTGGTTTTGAATCCAAGTGCACTATGGGATAATCTATTTTGGACATACACTGTTGTTCTTGTTGCTTCAGCCCATAAGTGCATTGGAAGATCTTGATCATGGATCATAGTCTTCACTGCTTCCATTATAGTTCTATTATTTCTTTCTGCTACACCATTTTGCTGAGGATTATAGGGAGTGGTGAGATCTCTCTTAATCCCGACATCTCTGGAAAAGCTTACAAATTATTTTGAGGTGTATTCTTCTCCATTATCTGACCTGAGTATCTTGATTTTTCTTTCAGAGAGTTTCTCTGTCAAGGTTTTGAATTCCTTGAATTTTCCAAACACTTCATCTTTTGATTTTAAGAAGTAAACCCAAGTCTTGCAAGAGTAATCATCAATAAATGACACATAGTATACATGCCCACTAAGAGAGGTTGATGGCATTGTGCCACATACATCTGAGTGGATGAGCTCCAAGATTCCTTCTGCTTTGCTGTCGCTCTTCGGGAAAGGATTCTTTATGTTCTTTCCATGTGCACATCCCTTGCACACACCTTCATGATCAACCTTGAATTCTGGAAGACTTGTAACTACCATGCTTATATATGGTAAGGCTTTGTAGTTGATGTTAGCTAGTCTTTTATGCCAAAGTTCACATGGAATCTCAGTGGAGTGAGTCAAGGCTGCATCTGAGTGACCTTTTAACTTATACATGCCACCTTCTTCAATTCCAATGACAATTGCATCTTCTACGGTTTTTCCTTTAGGCCACATAAGAACTTCACCATCTATGAATGCATCCCTGAAACCTTTCTTATCTAAAGCTGAGATAGAAAGTAAGTTCTTTGTCAAACCTAGTACATATAGTACATCCCTCATCTTCATCGGGGTCCCTGAATCAAGTTTGTACGTGGATTCTCCCACTCCTTTGATAGGGTACTGGTAATCATCTCCGAGTGTAACTTTCTGGGGAAAGTTATTTTCCGTAAGGCTAGAGAGAATGTCTCTTTGACCTGCCATGTGCTTAGAAGCACCATTATCTATGAGCCACGTATCCTCTCCAGGTGACACAGATCCTGAGATGGTTGAAAATAAGATATAGTCTTCAATCTCTTCTTTAGTCAACTTTGTGGGTGGCTCATCATCCTCAACTGCATGGGCATGATGTCTTTTGTTATTTCTCTTCTTGTATTCTTCTCTTCTAGCTAGAGAATATTTAGCAATATGTCTCATCTTGTCATAACGGTAACATTGATAAGAGGAGAAATCCTTTTCTCTTCTTTGACCTTTCTGAAACTTCTGGAATGTCCTTGGAGGGTGAGATTCCTTGTGTAGGTGGGTCTCCTTCTGGAAGTGAGACATTTTCTTTCCTCCTTTAGCATGAGCAACTAGGGCTTGATCTTCATCTGTTAGTAGTACTACTTCTCGGTTAGCTACTCATGCTTCTTCTTGAACACATTCTTCCCAAAGACTATCAAATTGGAGTTTCTCCTTTCTTGCACAGATAGTTTGGATGAAGGCATCCCAAGGTCTTGTGAGACCATTAAGAGTTGTCATCATGAGTTCATCTTCATCTAGGTTGTCTCAAATTGCTTCTAGTTGTTCCTTGAATTGAGAAACCCTAGAGAAATAGTCATGAACAATTTCTCCTTTATGCATCTTTGTACTCTTGAGTTGGGTTCTCAGATTCATCTTCTGGTTGATATTCCTTCCTTCATACATTTTGGTTAGAGAATCAAACATTTCTTTTGGAGTATTTTTTGAAGACACTTGAGGGATCAAGTGATCTTTAATGGAGTCTGCAATGAATCTTTTGGCCGTAACCATATCCTTCTTGTACTTTTCTTTAGCTGCATCTTCCGCAGGTTCTAGTACATTTTCCTTTATGAATTTTGCAAGGTCATTCTCTTCAAGAATGAGTGAAATCCTATACTTCCAGGCACATAAGTTTTCCACACCTTCTAACTTGTCAACAAGCTTGGTGCTTGTAGACATCTTGACCTGGAGCTAGGAAAATGACCAAAAACTGAAAGTGCTCATAAATTGAATTTGAACTTACCAGGAGGTGCGTTGGGCTGAGGCGAGTAGGTTGGTGTCGTCTGTTTTCAGAAAATCCAAATTTTACCCCTTGAAATTGAGCTTGCACAAATACAGACTGGTACTTCTGGTAGTGGTTCTGGTTTCCTGGTTTTCTGGTACTAGTGAAAACTATGGTTTCACTTTCCGGAGGCTCTGGCCACTGAAAGGTGCGTTCAAAATGCCAATGAGTTCACTGGGCTAGGGTGCACTTCCCTAGATGGTTTCTAGGCTAAAATTCTCTTCCAACAAAAAGCCCTAATTTTCTTGTACGACAACAATGACATTTTTGGTTACCTAGTGAAAGGTGCTCTATTCAGTCAAGCTCTGATACCATGTTAAATTTAGAGCTGCTATTAAGTTCTTTTCAATTTACTAGACAATAATAGCATAAGCATGATCACTGAAAGAAACACAATCACAAGGTACACACCATTTTATCTTGGGAAACCTCATGGGGGAGAAAACCCAACAAAAACTTCTTTAATATAGATTGTGAATACAATGCCAATATAAAAGACCAAACACTAGAGAATATCCAAGACTAAGCAATGCACCTCTCTCTTCTCCTTCTAACTGCATCTTCCTTCAAACTTGCACACTAGATGAGTGACTTGAGTGAGTGAGTGAATGAGGCACTAGCCTCTCTTATTTATACTAGCCGAGGAGCGCTAGGGTTGTGTCTTTTCATAAAGCAAGGCCGACTTCTTCAACTAGTGGCTAAAACCACTTTAATTAGTCCTAGGGGTTGACTTCTCAATTAGCATAATGTAAACATGGTTTGACCAATCCACAATAGGGAATTTGGTCATACATAAGTCCCAACATGATCAATCCACAAAAAGGGATTGATCTATATAATAACTCAATTATGTTTAGAATATTCTTCGTAGCTACAATATTTCAACATTTTGAAATACAAGTTTTGAGATACATATAATTAAATTTATGAGAGAAATACATAAGCAAAAAGTGTTTAAATGGGTTCTCAAGTCCAAAAATCATCATACTACATAGCGTTCTCTAAATCATCTTGTAGATTATTTTCTGCATTAGTATTCTTGGCCTCTCAACTCGATGCCCTTGAAGTTCCAACATCAACATCATTGTCACCCTCCCATTGTGGTGGAATCAACTCCAAGTCCATCCAATTGAAGTTTTCCTCTGGAATTGTTGTTGGCTTACTCTCCACAATGCAATGTGAGGACATATTGATCTCCTCCAAGACTATGCGATTTGCATCAATCTCTTCCAAGACTTCTCCCTATTTGATCATGAAATTCTTTTGCTTGTATTTCTTTGTTGAAATGGATTCGATAAAGGTCGCAATTTGAGCCTTTAAATCATCCCCCAATTTTTTAAGAGATTGATAAATCTATTCAATAGAAGCAATGACACATTTACATAATATACATAAGATTGACCTATTCAATAGAAGCAATAATAATAGAAGAAACAATGACACATTTACATAATATGCATAAGATTTACCTTGGAAACCCTTAACTGGGAAACTAACAATCACAGAGTCATACCTCTCTCATTGTATTAATTTAACCGTTCACAATACAATATTTAGGTATTCTGAAACATCAATTAAATTAAATTTATCAATTGGGATTAGATTCCAACCCTAACCCCTTAAATGAGATTAGATTACAATATGTATAAAACCATGATTTAAAACCAACCAAAAAACCCATAAATAAACATATAATCGTCTTCGAAAAATAAGGAGCAATTGTTTTTTCTTTATTTTTATTTAAATCTAGGGTTGTTTTAGGCCTCACAAAAATGTGTTGGGATGTACAGTGTATATTTGCAAAGAATACAACACATCTAAAAATATTCCACTTGTTGAATACTTTGCAATAGGGCTCGCAGAGTCACAAAATCGTCTACTTGGGGCAACAAAGTCCATTGATTCCCTACGCCGAGAAAACTTCTAAACAATCTTATGAATCTGCAACAATTTTCAAGGTGTCGAATTTCTCCAACAATGGCTTGTCTTCAACCATGTCTCTAATAAAATGATATTGTACATCAATGTGCTTCATCTTAGCATGATAGGAAATGTATTTGCCTGAAAAATTGCACTTTGACTATCACAATCTATCTTTACAGCTTTTAGTACAAAATCAATACATGAATACACTCTTTGCAATCTTACAATTTTTTCACTGCCATGAGTGGTTTCCATCTACTAAGCCTCTAATTGAGAGTGAAATTAGAATGTTCCTTTTGCTTCTTGTAGTGTCTGCTCTTGATGTAGAAATCGTTATGGATATTCTAATGGATAGTTTGTCACAACAAATCTAGTAAAAATATTGAAATTTTTATTGTGAAGATTAATTTCCTTTAGATATCAGAGTCTTTCATTATTGGTTTTCTGCTAAAATGAAATAGGTGAAATGTGAAAAATAGAGAATACAAATAAATACTCACACACCATCTACAAATAAACACAAGATATAACTTGGGAAACCGAATACGGGAGAAAACCAACTAGAAGGTGAGGCCACTCTACTCTCTTTTCTTCAAATGTAAGTACAAAGAAAGATGCACTCTCTGTGGAGTTTCTTTTGACACTGTGGCTTGTATGGATGCTACAATATCTCTCCTCTGTTATGCTCTCAAAATACCACTCCTAGGTGCTTTGTTCAACTATGGAACAAATACAATGCTAAAGAATGGGAACCCCGTCTCCTTCTAAAGGCTTGGTATTTAGCATAGCTCGATAGCCATCTAGGGTTAGGGTTTTGACTTACTCAACCCTCAATTGCGATAAGGTTTTGGACCTTCTAGAATATTCTTGAAACCCCTCATGTGGATAGCCCCATATGCATGACTAACGACGCTGACGTGGCATCCTCTCGTACCATGGTTTTCAATACATCATGTCAACGTGCGAGAGACATAAATTTTGCATATGAATTCTAATTGAGGCGTATGATCACTGTTGGAAATGTATTGGAGTGTAGAATACAAAACCTTTTTCCAAAGTGGAGTTTTTCTTTCGAAAAGGTTGTTTGATGCCTCAAAATGGCTTTGGAAGATTTTAGACAGTTTTTGACCTAAATTTTCCAAATTGGAACCCACTGCCAAAATGACCTTGCAAGTTGATTCCTCCAATTTTTCTACTCTGGAAGAATCGATATAGATGAAAAATAATATAATGATACAATCCAAATCATACCTCCCCATTTAAGGAGTCTTTTGGTCCCCAAAATATTTTTTGAATGAGGCGAGGAAATTTTTCCTCTACCTTCTCCCTGGAGTACCATTTTGCTTTCTTAGAAGTTGTCATTTCAACCGAATTTTCCATAGGTCATGCTGCCCCTATCTCTTAGTTTTGGACTTCTTCTGCAAAATTTTGTCCTTTTCCAACTCTATCTGAACATCTGGTGCTAAGTCCTTGATGGAAAGTAGGACTTGATCCTCCACCTGATCCAACATGGAAGGCTCATAGAGTTTGAGATTCTCTACATTCACTACTGAGTAAATGCACATGTATGGGGGTAGACTAAGTTTGTAGGCGTTATTTCCCACCTTCTCCACTATCTCAAAAGGTCCATACCACATAGCTTTGATCTTCTTATCAATACCCTGTAGTCTATCCTTGTTCAACTGTAACCAAACTTTGTCTCCCACTTTGAATGACTTCTTGGTTCTGTGTTGATTATGTCTGGCCTTGTATTTTTCCTGTGACTTCTTCAACATATCTTGTACTTGCAAATGGATTTTCCTAATCTTCTCAACAAATTTTCTTCTCTCAATTCATCTCCTGTGAGGTTCTCCCTCACTCCTTTTTGTCCATATACAATATCCAAGGGTGAAGGTGGAAAGTATCCAAAGCAAGTTTTAAAAGGTTACTTACCAATAGAAGTGTGGACTGCTTTGTTATAAGAGTGTTGTATATAGATCATATTTTCATCTCAGGTCTTCAGATACTTCTGATTGCAACCCCTCAAAAGATGCACCAAAGTCATTTCGACTACTTGAGAAATTTGGTATTCATGTTTGAGATGATGCTCCTTGGTATTCTAAAGTACACCCAAACCTTATCAAAGAACATGTTCGTTGCTTCCTGTCATTTGATGGTATTTTTACAAGGCATGAGAATGCACATCTCCTTGAACCTGTCAACTACCACAAATAGATAATCATGTCCCTTCCTGGTTGTTGGTAAACCTCCCACAAAATCCATGGAAATGCTTTTCCAAGATTGAGTGGGTACAGGTAAGGGATGGTATAGACCTTGCTTCCCTCTTACTGGGTTTGCTGGTACAACAAAGTATACATCCTCTAATATACCATGCTACATCTTCTTGTATTTTGGGCTAGTACATATACCTTTGTAAGTTGGAAAATGTCTTCCCAATACCAAAATGTCATGCAACCTTGGAGGTGTGAGCCTATCTGAGAAGCTGCAACCGTTCACCTTTAGGGACCCAGAGCTTGTCGAGCTTGTAGAGTAACCCATTACGGAAATTATAGTCATCCTTGTTGTCACCTTCTTCTATATGAGTTTGTCCTTGTAGCTATCGAAACACCTCCTTGAAGTCCTCATCTTCTGTGTATGCCTCTTTGTTTGCATCATGGGTAAAAGGATCCATGTACATCAGAGTTCCCAAAGATGTAATCTTGGATATAGATGGCCTTGAAAGCATGTTTTCCAACCTGTTTGTGTTGCTCTTATTATACTTGATGACTATATGAAATTGTTGTAAACACCCCATCCACTTGTAATGTTTGGTTTGTTGTAGTTTGCTCTGGGATTGAAAATACTGTAGCAACTGGTGATCTATGTGGATGATGGCCTCCTTTCCCATCAGATAGTGCTTCCACTTCTTGACATCTTGAACCATGGCATATAGTTCTTTTTCATAGATAGGGTAGTTTAGAACTGCCCCATGAAATATTTCATAATGATAGCATACAATCCTTCCTCCTTGCATCAAAACTGCTCCCCTCCATCGATCACATACCCAAAATACACCAAAGTTTGTTGATCAAACTCACATTTATTAAGGATAGCTATAAACTATTGGAATTACTAAGACAACTAA
>SNQJ01S0179505.1:0-18062 GCA_010110895.2 Picea sitchensis | reverse complement strand
TTGGACAATGAATTGTTTCTTGACACGTGGCATTGGTGGCGAATGGAATGATGACACATGGCCCAATCAATGGCTGCCACGCGTCACCTTGGCTATGGTTTAAAACTTTTGTAGTTGGCAGGACTCGACCCCACGACCTTCGGGTAGGGGAAGAGCCTTGGGAAGGGCCACCCAGTAGGCGCACCACCATTTGATTCTTATTATATATACGGTAACAAATTTATTTGAATTGATTATTGTTGTAAGTTGGGGCGCGGTCCGGGCCGGGGCTTAGCCCCAGCCCCTGGTCATATGTGTATACTATGGAACCACCGGCGTGCATTCCCTCTGACTGTTACCATATGGTTTAAAATTTTGACCCCTTTTTTGTATATGCGCATGGTCATATGGTGGCCCATGTGCCCACGAACTTGGCGGTTAGGGGCTAGGCGCGCCCTAACCATCCTACAATTTTCACCATTTTGCGGTTGTGTCTGGTGCTGAGTTTTAACACAAATATGTGCGTTGGGGCTAGGTTGAGGAGGCAGAGGTGCATTTTGGCGATCCAGAGACAACAAGTTTGAAGGGGAACTTCCAGGAATCCTATCTTCTTCAATTTTTGGCCAAATGAGGTGCTGAAAAAGCCCAGCTAGGGGTTTTTGGACGTTCTGAAGCCATTGGAGCCATATATTTGGCATTTTGAGCATTGTAAAGAACATATTTTAGCACTTTTATCAAATAATACAAAAGATCCATTGGAGGCTGGACCAGGAGATGTATCCCAAGAGAGGGGTGAGATCCTTTATCATTTGTTGTGTTATGTGTTTTTTGTTCACTGTTATTTGCTGTTGTTTATATGCATCTTGAATATGTAATTTCTATGAAAGATTGTGTTTGCAAAATTGATCCATTTTCATAAGAACACTTGAATTAAAACTTGCAAATATTTTCAAGAATACAAGTCTTTATCATTTTTAGATCACCTGTAGAGTCACTTATGTTCTTAGAGGCATCTCATCCCTTATGTTTGGTTTGCCAACCCTCTCACAAACATCACATTTCTGGAAATATTCCTTGGCATCTTTATGGGTTGTTGGCCACCATAATTATGCGCGCAATGCCTTCTGCGCGATAGATTTACCTGCATAGTTTCCTCTAGATATACCTTAATGAGCTTCTACTAAAATTTTGTTCCTTTCATGTTCCAATACACACCTTATTAAAATTTTATTTGCACCCATTTAATATAAATGTCCTGCAATAAGTTGATAGTTTGCAGCTCTGACTACCATATTTTTCTTTTGCACAATGCTAAAATCTTGTGGCACAACCCATGTACTTAAGTATTCAATAATATCATCGAAGTATTCATCACCTAACTATACTGAAAATAGATGTGCATCCGAGAAGTTGTCTTCCATGTTAGTAGGTTCTTCTCCATTAGTTACCCTTGACAAGTGATCAGGCCTTGCATTTAGCTTCCTTGGTTTGACTATAACTTCAAAATCAAATTCTTAAAATAATAATAGCCATCTACAAATCATCCCCCCTAACATTTCCTTTTTGACTAGATATTTGAGGGTAGAATGGTCTTTGAACATTTTAAAGTGTTTACCAAGTAAGTAGTGTCTAAATTTCTGAAGTGCATATACCATTGATAGGAATTCTCTTTATGTGGTTTTGTAGTTATGCTCTGATTTTGACAACTTTCTTCTTGAAAAGTTTATAGGATGGTGTAAGTCCCCTGCTTCTAGTTGCAGCCGAATTGCTCCAAGTCTCATCTACATGCACATAAAATGTATTTTCCCAATATGGAAATACTAGTACAGGTGTTTCTACCATCTTTTGTTTTAAAGTGTCCAATCCTTACTAACATTCCTCATTCCACTGAAATCGGTTGTCCTTATTTAATTTTTTTTCCATTGGTGCAGTAATCTGTGCATACCCCTTTATAAACTTTATGTAATAGACTGTATGTCCTAGTGTTTCTCTTAGCTAGCGCACTAACTTTGGTGGTTTTAAATTTACAATGACTGCAATCTTAGCAGGGTCCACTAGTAAACATTGTTTACACACGATATGTCCCAAAAATATTCCAAAAGGTGTACCCAAAATGAATTTCTTGATATTCAATGATATATGACATTTCCTGCATCTTTCAAACATTAGTCATAAAACTTCTACATGGTCATTTAACATACTATATACAGTCCAATCATCCAGATATACTTCTAAAAACTAATGTATGAATTCCTTAAAATCAGCTATGTCTACTCCTGAAAATATGGTTGGTGCATTCTTCAGCCTAGATGGCATGAATATATATTGGTAGGATCCCCATTATGTAGAAAAAGTAGTCTTATACCTCTCTTCTGGAGCTATTTTGATCTGATGCTAACCTGAGAATCCATTTGTAAATGAATATGCTTCCTGGCATCCCACATCTCTAATACCTTATCTGTAAAAGGGGTAGGGAAAGGGTCATGTAAGCAAGCATCATTAATTTTCATTAGATATACACAAATCCTTACCCCCCCTTGTTTCTCTTCTTGTACTACCATAGGATTCCTCTACTAGTTATATGATACCAACTTCCAACATTCTATCAATTTCTTCTTTCACTTTCTGCTTTACACTGGATTCAGTCTGTAGGGTCTTTTCCTGACATGTCTAGCATCAAGTTTGAGGGGTATCTTCATTCGCCTAGCTCCCCTACTATGTATTTCATCTTTGTAAAGGTTTTTGGGAATAGGTCACCGTATTCATGCAGTAACTCTGTTATTCTTTATATTGTTTTCTCATCCCAACGGTCTCCAATACTCACCATTTTAGGATTGTCATTTGTCCCAATGTTAGCTTTCTTAAATTTTATTGGTGCAACAAATACTTCTGACTCCAGATATGGACCTTCCACCTCTCTTTCTCCTTCAATCCTTTTAATCTGAATGTTGCATGAATCATCTTCATCTGGTGCTTCCTCTTCAACATAATAACATGAGAGTAACTCTTTGATTGTATGTTCTTTTGTTGATATTATGTCATGATTTCAACTTCTAGTTCATTAATAAATATCACTCCATGTATTAGCTTCAATGATGAATACATGTTGGGGTTCTCATGTTCAAATGAGAAGGTTACTACAAAATTATTCTCTAAGCATGTCCATTATGTAGTACCTCTTTGCATCTCCTGGTCTATATACCAATTCTGTGGGATTTATTCCAATGTATGGATAAAGTGATGAGTACATTCCTCTAATGGTGTCATCCTCCATTGTGCCTTAAAATTTTCCAAGTGTTCCACTGGTGTTCCCTATCCATCATATGTATGGAATTTATTGTTCCCATGCTCTGTGCTGAATATAATGCGCAATAGTCGTTTACACTGATACTAGTCATGAATGGTTTCTTTGTGTGCACCCCACCATCTTGCAGGTGTGTCCTTGAGTGTGATATCTAGGGCTAAGAGACTATGATTTTCTAGTACTTCGTCTTCATATTTTGTCAAGAATTCCTCTAGGTCATTTAACCCATAAAAACTGGGAGGTTCTCTTATCTTTGTACCAACCCATCTTACTGTGCGGTCTATTCTTGCACACCTCCTTGTGGAAACTTCATGTAATCGTTGTTTCAAATTCTCCAAACTTGTTTCTGAGTCAGAAGAACATGATTTAATTATTCTCCAGCTGGGTACCCCATCTGTAGTTGGGTTAACATAATCCTCTTCTCGCGCGGTGGTTCTGTACAACTGGTTTATTTCTTCCAGATCCAAACAAGTGGGCTCTACAAATATTTATCCTTCTGAAGGATCCAATGGGGAAATGACTCTATATTCACTTGATTCAAAAGTCATTTTTCTTGTATTTAGGTTGATTATAGCTTGGTTATCAAATTCCCAATCCAATCCAAGAAATTTTGGGTATGGTGTTGTGCCATCTACTATCTCTATTACTTCAAAATTTGCCATAGTGTGCACTACACCCAAATCTATTGTCACACCTTTAATCCTTCCAATTGGTAATAATTTGTGTTGATTTGCTAATTTCAACCAGAAAGGTGAATAAACTAGTGTGGGTTCTCCCATACACTGCCATGCCTTCTTAGGTAATAAATTTACTTTAGAGACTAAATCTAGTATAATATCACCCATATTAAAATCCCCATTGTTGGTATTCAGTATGAATTATCTTCTTGTCCTTCTTCTTGTATGGAGATGATTGAATGTTTTATGTTCTAACTTTCCTTCCACCTTGGTGTAACATATTTCTGGCATATCTTTTAAATTCCTAATAGATGATGGGTCATTCAATAACTTAACACAATATTGCAGAAAAGCCTTTGTGGTACTTACTTGCTCAAAAGGTTGTCCTTCATTGGTATGGTCCATTAAGAATGGCATCCCATATATTGGTGGATTTTCAAGTTATTGTGCAATTGATGTAGATGCCACATTATTCTTGAGACACTCCTGTCTGGATTCCTTAAATGTACCATTTTATTTATGTGCGACAAAATGTTTCTGTGGTTCAGTATTCTTCTTAACCCACTGGTGTTGCGCTAGATCTTGTTTTACTGCAAAGGTTCCTATCTTGGATCCTCCTCGAGTGACTATATTATGTTTCTTCCATCATCCTTGGCTTCTACAGAAATCCACTAGACATTCTGGTTATTGTTGTTCATTTTTTCTTATATCTTCCCCAAGGGTGTCAGACAGTCTTATGTGTCATGATTTGTTGTGCGACAATACATACATGTCGCTAGTGGGAGTGGGAAATCCCTTGCATAATGTCCTATTTGTTGGAAGTTGTGGCACAATACTGGTCCTCTAACTCATCCATATCCTCCTCTACCTCATCCTCCATCTCTATATCCACCTTGATCTCCTAGTGGCGTGTTGTACTGAGGTACCTAGTTATATTTTGCGGGGTTATATTGTGGCTATGCATTATTATACTGTGGTTGTGCATTGTTATATTATTGTTGCACATTATTGTATGGTGGTGGTACTTGGTTGAAATAAGGTGCATCTTTTCCTGTCAACATTTCTTCTTGAACCCTATAACTATTTGAAGTTCTTTCTCTCATCAACTCTATCGTCCAACAATAGTTATCATGATGACCCACTGACTTGCAAAAATTGCAATATGAACTTTTGGGTACTATCTTATATTTATGCATCATTGGGAAATGATATGGATCATGCCCATGTGTCTTACAAATATCACACCATGTTCCTCCTATTGTCAATGGGATTTGCACCCCTATCACCATATACTACGCGAAATTTTGACATTCATTCTTATGGTGTCCTTTTGTCCTACATAAGGTACACCAAACAAGTTCTCTTTTTTCTTTACCCTTATTCTGGTTAAGTTGAAATATTAGATTCTTCAAATCCTCCTTCAACTCCTTTATTGTTGGATCTGTCTGTTGATACTGGTTCTCTTCTAGTTATAAGGCTTCTTGAAGATCCTCTACCTAAGTGTGGAACTTCTGTTGTCTTAATGGGTATTTCAAATGTGGTAATAGTGAGTTCAAAAATAAATGCATATGTTGCAAGTCAATCATTTCATATTTCAACTTACCTTTTAGAGGCTTAAACCTATGATCAATCTCCCAAATAAACTCACCTGGTTTTTTCCTGATTTCAATCATTTCATTCATAGACTGGTCTTCTGAGCTAGGCTTTTGAAATTCGTTTATCAATAGTTTTTTCATATCTGCAATAGTCTTTGTTACTCATGGTGGATTGTTTACATCTGTAACATCCCATTTTTTGAACCCCTATTTTAAATAATGTATGGTTACAATGTTGAGAGGCCTGAGTGCCCAAACAATTATTAAAGGGTTAGTATGCTCAAGAAATATAATGTTTTGATCATTAATAAGAAAACACATTAATGGCTGCTATATGGACAAGGACTAGAGTTATAGGGGGATATGATTCCACAAGAGAGGGAGCTTGAGGGAATAAGTGTTTATTCCTATATTTTTAATTACCCCTTTTTTTTGGTCTAAGGGAGGGGATCGTTTACATGAGATTCTTGGGGAAGGCCAGGAGGTTCTTGTTTCCCCACGAGGTTACTTACACCCACCTTTGGTATGATGGGGGGGTCGGACTGATGAATTGTCCTTTTTTTTTCCCATTCACTCACTCATCCTTCCCACACACACTCCCATGCACACACTCCCATGCACCCCCTGACTCGTCCATTGATCCCTCATCATCCTGCGTCTTGGCTTGGCAAGGGGAATGGAGTTACTGAAGAACTTATCCATATGATAGTTGGTTGTAGTGGTCACTGGTGTCATCCATCCGTGACCTAGGGCCTGCATGTCTGAAATGCGTTGACCTATACCCTGTTTTTCTCACAACTGCAAGTCCTGAGAGTTCCAACATTAATATTCTGGATTAGTTGTGTTGGAAGCCCTAGAAGGAAGGAGAAGTACTACCTGCGGGACTGTGTGGTAGAGAAGGGTTGAGGTCCATTCTCTTAGGTGGCATAAGCTGGTTGGAAGAGAGTTTGGTACTTGGATTGTTGTGGGTGTTGGGAAACCTGTGAGAGCTTGAGAGCTTGAGAGCTGACTGGTTTGGGAACCCAATTACACTCTGGAACCATCCTTGTGGATTCATAGCCTTGGCTTGTGAGTGGCACTATTTTTGAGATATGGAGCAATGGTTTCTATGGTTGGGTAGAACTTCCTTGGTCTGCAGCCAATTGGTGTCGCCTTTTATAAAGATAAATGCTCTCTGTTGTTATTATTATAAACTGTGTATGAATGTATTCTACTGTGTAATTATTTATCGTTAATTGAATCTTTAGAATATGCATGCTTGCTAGATATTACTATGCATGTCATTAATTATGTTGTCTTATGCATCCTTAATAATGAAATAAGAAGGTATAAACATGAGAAATAAGTCCAAGGATGGGCTTGCAGGTAGCGTACCCGACCTGTGGGTGGTTGGGTATGTTACAACATCTAGGCTCATGTACTAGCCCAGTGCACAGTCTGTTAGTGTGATAGCTAACTATGAGAGATTTATATCCTCTTTTGTGATCTAATTTGCTTCCAAAATATTCTCACAGATGAATAAGTTCTTTTCAATACCCTTTGATGCCTCTCCCCAAAATTCTAGTAACCTGATCCTGAGATCATGTCCTGCCATTTTAAATTGTGTTGAACTACTACCTCCATGTAGTGTAGATTATTTATTATTACTTCCTAAAATGGCTCCTCCAGGTTTTTCTCCTTACTTGGATGCATATCCTATTGTCTTTCTTCCCCTAAAATCTAGTTGTCTAAATTCTAGTGTTGTTTTTGGTGTATTAGTCGCACATGGGGTTGTAGGTTCCACACTAACGGTGATCTGGATTGGAGTTTTGCCTTCTATTCCTGCCCTTGGACCTCATGTTTTCCTTTCATATTTTTCACGCGAGATTTACTCAATATTCTCCACAGCTCGAAGATCCTCTACCTCTTATTCATCACTTTCCAAGCCCTCTCTATCAACTATGGCTCTCTTCTTTCTATTCATATTATATTGGTAGGGTACTCCACTGCACGTCTTTCCATCTTTTTCCATTATCTACTTTATTTGGTCTTTCTCCATCATGATTGGTTCCATGGCCTCCTTATTCTTTCCCTTATCCATCTCTTCCTCCATTTCTCATCTTCCTATTAGTGCTTCCCCCATTCCCCCATGCGTACAGGGAAGTTTAGTTGTTTGATTCCATAGTAATCACATTGTTTTCATACAGTAAAATCTTGATTGAATTATAAAACGATATGATTTTCCTACCATTGGGTCCCTTCATAAAATCCTACTCTACTGCAGTGTAATATCTTCGCTATCTACTGCAAATTTGGTGTTAAACCCTGCAACAATATTGTCTAACCAGAAATATACTATGTGCGTGAATTTGTTATTAACTTGTAGTAACTTCACAATCTTCACAGGATTCCACTCCAATTGTCTAATTTGATTTGTAGGGTGGTTTTATTTTAACCTCAATAATTACTTCTGCAACAAATGTGGGAAATCACATAAAATACTTCATGCAGGTTGCTAAACATGTATTTTTCAAGATATTTGAATGGTGTTAGCTTAGGGCTTCTGTTGTCCTACAAAAACTCAATTTCCTTCATTTTCAACCATCTTTCCATGCCCACCTTTGTTGGATTCCATGGCCTGAACATTCCCTTCTATACTTTCATCCTCCATGTGTTTCTTCCACAAATACCTTCCACTCAATCCTATGTAGTTCTATCCAGCAACGAAACCATTTGTTGGTTAGATGTATGACTTATTACTTATTCTTAGGTTGACCTAGGTTCATATCTCAATGGGTTTCCAACAAAACCCTCTAAAACTATCAACCTTCCTGGTAAACCAGAAGGCAACGCTGCGCACAAGGTGCACAACATAGTCTCACACGAGATATATTTATGGGTGATTACAATACCCAAGTATTTGCAGTCTAGGAATGAGTGGGGATTTGGGAATGTATTATATCTTTCTTTATGCATTAAACTTGTTATTGATTCAAGTATTCCTAAGACTCATTCATCTTTAGCCCCATGCATGCATGCTAATACATCTAGTTAATCATTAATTCATAATCTAATCATTGAGAGAAATTAAACATTCAATAAACATCACATAGAACATAGGTTTTATCATGGTTCACCCCCTCCTAGGGCTACGTCCACAAATATGTGGCTTCTCTGCTCTTTTATTTAATCTGCTGGAAAATCTGGCGTTACAGGCATTACATCTTTAATCATACAATCATGATGAGGTTAAGGAACCTCTATGAGGTCAAATATATCACACTAGAATCCTTAGGATATTAAATAACCCAAAAAATCTAGCTTATATGACTCTTATACACCTCAACAACTTTCCACAGCTACAAACAACCGAAACCCCAACCTATACCTCCTAGGTTTTTATTTATACTACTCTATTGGATTATAGTTGTTATAATCATTATCAAAAACCCTAAACCTATTATGGTTAGGCTTGTCTTCATGTGCGCCATGTTCATTTTCTTCTTGCATGTTGCTTTTCCTTCTTTTATTGCATGTTGCTTTCTTGCCATTTGTTGTGCGTGCTCCAAAATTAGGTCTTCCTTTCCAAAATCAAGTCTTTCCCAAAATAGATCTATTCTCCAAAAATAGGCCTATGCCCCAAATATCCTTCCTTCTCAAAATAGGCATGTACCCAACACACACACACACACATATCATTCTCATGCCTAAAATATTCACACATATAAGTTTTTATCATCCCAAAGAAAAATAAATAAATAAGAAGAGAGGAATCAAGGGATTTTCCCTTCCAATTCCTTTGCACAATCTATAATTTTCAACTTAGCTGGATTATTTCGAGGACATCTCTGTCATTGCATAACATGGATTTAATTGAGATATTCATTCAAGTATTTATATAGGTATATTTATTTTCAATAGATATACTTTCTTCCTTAGAATCATATAAGAGATTATAATTTTTGAGTCAGAAAATTCTCCCCTTTTCTCCCCATTTGCCTCTGCGTATTTTTTCTTTTTCAATTTGGTTGTTCTATTTCCTTAAGCAGTTCTAGTCAAGTTCGATTTGAAATTTTCTCACTTAGAGAGCCTATTATGTAGGAGCATCATCAGCAAGCACATGTGGCAGGAAATCTCAGCACTTGGGAATCATTTCAGAATCTCAAACTTTGGGAGTTACCACAAGTCTTTTGGGGAGATGATGAAGAACGAAAGAAGATAAAACACCTGAAGGAGGAATGATCATAAGTGATCAGGGAGTTTCACTCCAAGTCTTGAATGTAACTAAACTTAGGTAGAAGTTAGAGTTTTTTTTTGTTTTCCAAGTAGATGAGTAGTCGGGGGGAACCCTAAGGACCCTCTGAGATAGAGGTTTTGTACACCCAAATGAGGTTGTTGTGAGTTAGTAGGAGATTTTGAGTTTAATTGTTGTTTGAAAATAGATGTAGCCATTTTTTATTTCTTAATGAATATAACAAAGGAAAATTGATCCAAATGCATGTTGTTGTTACTTTTTGCAATTCTCTGTTATTGTGGGTTCCATGAATGAATGAATTTCATTAAGAGTACATGAAATTGTGAGATGAAGGTATAAGTTTCAATTCTTTTTCTTCTATAAGTTATGCAAGGAGAGATAGTTTGCAACTTTTGTGTGCAGAGTGTGCATACCAAGCGCAAGGAGTGTGCATAGAGGTGAACTTGTTTCAAGTAAGAAATATCAGGAGCACAAGCACAGACTATGAGGGCACCATTAAGTCTTTTGAAAAGACTCAGATGGGTGATTCCCTTAGAGACTGAGTAAGTTGAAACTTAGGGGGAAGAGTTTGAGTTTACAAGTAGATCGCAAGTGTGTGCCAGGGTAAGGTCAAAATTCCATTTACGAAAACTCAAGGGTGGGAAAAAACCATTGAATACCTTCGAAATATTTGAAACTTTCAAGTCAGGAAAGAATTCAAGATCAGAAGGGTTGATGCCAAGTATTTGGAAATAATTCATTGAGAACTTAGACGGATAGTAGAAATCCTTAGAGGGAGAAGCACCGATATCTGTACTTTTCTAGATTCAGAAAGGATGTGAGGAGGATAAGACCAAGAAGTTATTCAATACTCAGAATATCAGGAGAGATAGGAGCCATTGATCTCAAGGAAGATTTAATTGTTGATTCTTTTCATCGGGAAATTGGAAAGTGAGAGTTTGGAGAATGGAGAAGACTATCTTCCAAAATCATGAAATGTGAAAATCCTGATTCATGATAGAGGAGATATGGAACATTGGATCACGAGGAACGTGGACCATCGATCTAGTGCGAGTTAAATTTTTAAAGTCGGAATATTAGAGGTGAGCAACCTTTCGACTTCATGAAACACAAAATCCCAAGTTGTGAGAGGGGAGATCTAGACCATTGGATTATGGGGATTGTGGACCGTTGATATGGTGAGGGGAACTCATTGGTTTGGGTTTGGGAAGAAGGGAGATGGGAAATATTTCGACAACGTGAAGAGAGAAGTCGCAAAGCACTCAGAATATTGGCCCCAGGTCATAGTTGGAGGTCATATCAATAGAAGGTTAGAGGAGGAGCTAGCTCTTAGAGAAATTTCTGATTGGGAAATCAAAAATTGTGAGGGTCGGGTTTGGATCATGTGCAATCACCTGAGGTCCAAGATTGCATAGTGCATTTTGGGTTAGGCCCGTGGTCACAGTCGGTGATCACGTGAAGGAATATCATGCCTATTTCTTGTTCACGTGGGATGAGTTACACATAGGACCTATGGATATTTCATAAGGATTCCAGCAAGGACTTAAAGAGATATTCCATCTCGAATATTGAGAAGATATAGTGACCGAGAGGTCAGCATACCCTACTGAGGTGGGGGCACTACATCAAGTCATATCAGAGCTGAATTTTTTCTTACAGACATCATGCAAAGGAGAGGAGATAAGAGAACTCGAAGTTGTACTTTGTGTGTGAGAGACAATCAACACAATTCCACCGAGGAGACGAGTGGATCCGCCTTTAGCCAATTAGGCTGTGGAAAGATAAATGACAGAACTTCATGCAATATTAGAGGCGATGGAAGCAGTGCAGAGAAGGGAACCTGATACTGGAGACATCAGTGATGTAGAGAATGAAGAAGTAGATTTCTAAGAAGCTACAGGGGAAGATGTTTCCGAAGAACGCTTGCTGAGAGAAGTTGTTATATTGGGATCTAGAGATAAGATAGAGGTCCCAATGTATGAAGGAAATTTGGATGCTAGATTAGATAAGATCCATGGAAAAATATTTCAACTATGAATATGTAGATGAGGAGAAAAGGGTGAGACATGTTGTCACCAAACTAAAAGGACATGCAACACTATGGTGGGATGAACTGCATGCTAAGAGAAGAAGAAAGGGAAAACAAAAGATAAAGAATTGGGACAAAATGGTAGCCAATTTGAAGGAAAAATTCATGCCCAAATATTATCAGATCAATCTGTTTAGGAAGCTACCGAACCTGAGATAGAAGGGTATGAGATTTAAAGAGTACACAAAAAATTTCTACAAGTTGAACATTTGAATTGGACAAAGAGAGAAGGATGGAGAAAATGTTTCTAGGTATATAAACGGCCCGAGGTATGAAATCTAGGATGATATCAACATGATGTCAGTAAGTACAATGGAGGATGCTTATCAGTTTGCACTGAAGGTGGAGGAGAAGTTGGCCATAAAACAAAACCAACGAGGCAGAGGTAAAAGCCTAGTCCCGAACAAAGGCAAGGGAGTTTCCCATGACAAGGCACATAAGTCCAAAGATAAGATTGAGAAACCACATAGTCACTCAGAAAGAGGAGGAAGTTCCCAAGGAAGACAAGATGGTGGAAGAAGTTCTTCCAGAGGACGAGGAAGAGGCAGAGGAGGAGAAGTGATATGTTACACCTATGGAAAGGAAGGAAATAAGTCTTGGGAATGTCCTAAGAGAAATAAAGAAGAAGAAGGTGAAGCTCACATTTCGGAAGAACAAAGAAGGAATGGTGAAGAAGAAGGAGCAAAGGATGGAACATCCCTAATGTTGAGGAAAGTTATCTTAAAACCAAAGGCAGAAGCTAGTGCAGAGAAACAACCTATTTAGGACAACTTGAAAGAGTAAAGATAGAGTATGCAAGGTGATAATTGACAGTGGGAGCACTGACAACCTAGTATCCACAAGGATGGTGGAGAAATTGGAGCTAGAGACAAATGTACATCCAAAGCCATAAAAAGTCTCATGGTTGTAGAAAGGACACCAGGTAATGGTTACTAAAAAATGCTTGGTTGAATTTAAGATAAGAGGATATAGAGATGAAATTAGATGTGATGTAATTCCCATGGATGTATGCCATATTTTTTTGGGAAGACAGTGGTAGTTTGATAGGAACATCATTCATGATGGAAGGAAGAATACATACACATTGGAGAAGAATGGTAGGACACACACGTTGCTACCAATTGTAGAGAAGAAAGTGAAGGAGTAATCCAACACATGCATACTTCTCATGAGTGGGAAAGAAATCCTAAAAGAAGTCAAGAAATGATAGGAAATGCAGTTTGTTGTGGTAAGGAAATCCAGAGTTATCCTTACAAGTACTTCGATGGATGATTTTCCTAAAGAAGTTCATAAATTGGTGGATAATTTTGCTGACATAACGGTGGATGAGTTGTCTAACTCATTTCCACCCATCAAGAGTATCAACCATCATATTGACTTGATATCAGGAGCAAGTCTATCAAACAAAGAAACATACTGATTGACATCTCGAGAGAATGAGGAAGTGAAGAACCAAGTCCAGGAATTATTAGACAAGGGTTTGGTCAAAGAGAGCTTAATTCCATGCCCAATACCAACTTTATTGAGTCCAAAGAAATATGGAAGATGGAGAATGTGTACAAACTCAAAATCAATTAACAATATCACCATCATGTATATATTTCCTTTGCCAAGAATCGATGATTTGATGGACTATTTAAGTGGAGACAATTTCTTTTATAAAATAGATTTGAAAAGTGGATATCACCAGATAATAATGAGAGAAGGTGATGAGTGGAATACAACCTTTAAAACAAATGAAGGTTTGTATGAGTGGTTGGTTATTCCATTTGGCTTAACAAATTCCCTGAGTATTTTTATGAGGTTGTTGAATGAAATATTGAAAGATTTCATTGGCAAGTTTGTGGTTGTATATATGGATGATATACTGATCTTTAGAAAGACTAAAGAGGATCATTTGAGACACCTAACACTAATAATGAGGAGGCTATAGCAAGAGAAGTTGTTGATAAATATGAAGAAGTCCTCTTTTATGCAGACATAACTCATTTACTCATGTTTTGTGATCTCTTCAAATTAACTAAAGATGGACCCAAAGAAGGTGAAAGAAATCAAAGACTAGTCGTCGCCAAGAAGCATGTTTGAGGTAAGGAGCTTCCATGGATTAACGAGTTTCCATATGAAGTTCATTAGATATTTTAATTGAATTTGTGCACCAATGATGGATACAGCGAAGAAGAAGCACAAGTATTTTAAATGGATAGAGGAGATTCAATATACTAAAGGAGAAAATCATAGAATGACTAATTCTGGTCTTACCAAACTTTGGAAAGATATTTCAAGTGAGATGTGATGCAAGTGGGATTGCAATTGGAGAAATTTTGAGTCGGGACAATAGGCATGTTGCCTATTTCAATGAAGCACTGAGTGAGATTAAGAGAAAATACTCCACATATGATAAGGAGTTTTATGCCATAATTCAATCCATGAAGAAATGGAGACACTACCTTGTCCCATAAGAATTTGTCTTGTACAACAAAAACCAGGCTTTACAATTCATAACCAAACAGGAAAAATTGAATCAAAGGCATGCAAAGTGGATTGAGTTTATGCATAATTTTACTTTTCTCATAAAACATATTGTTAGGAATGCTAAAAAGGTTGTTGATGCATTTAGCAAGAGATGTTTGATTCTGCAGGAATTTCAGGTGAAGACCTAGGGTTTTGAACACCTTAAGGAGATGTATCATGATGATCCATATTTAAAGGAAGCATACAAAGCATGTGAAAATAATGTGTTGAGAGACAGAAGCTAGTGGAAAGAGTATATGATTCAAGAGGGATTTTTGTTCAAGGAAAATCAATTCTGCATACTAAAATACTCAATGAGAGATAACCTTTTGAAAGAAAAGCATAGTGGAGGATTGATTAAACATTTCGGCCATGATAAAATATTTGCACAGTTGAGCAGTTCATACTATTGGCCAGGTATGAGAATAGAAGAAGTGAAATTTTTGAACAAATGTAAAATCTGCCAACATGGAAAAGGAAAAGGACAGAACACTAGATTGTATCAACCATTGCCAATACCAGAGAGGCCTTCAGATGTAATAACCATGGATTTTGTGTTGGGACTACCATGAATGCAAATAGGTTGTCATTCCATATTTGTGGTGGTGGATATATTTTCAAAGATGGAGCAATTTATCCCATTCCATAAGACCAGTGATGCAACACATGTTGCGAATCCATTTTTCAAGGAAGTTATGAGACTTCACGGCCTACCCAGAAGCATTGTCTTGGACAAAGACAAAAATTCTTTTGGTCATTTTTGGAGAACCCTGTGGAAGAATTTGGGGAGGAATTTGTCCTTCAGCTCAGCTTATCACCCTCATATAGATGGATAGAATGAGGTGGTAAAAAGAAGTTTGGGAAACTTATTGAGGAGTCTGTTCACTGAGCATCATAATCAGTGGGATCATATTCTACCACAAGCAGAATTTGCATACAATGAATCACCAAACATGAGCACTAGAAAGAGCCCATTCTAGATATTGTATGGAATGCAACCCAGGGGAGTATCAAAGTTTAGAGACTTGGGACAGAGTGAGATCAGAAGTACTAGAGTAGAATATTTTTCTACAGAAATGCAAAAGCTCCATAGATAGATTAGAGGACACTTACGGAACTCTAACTAAGAGTACAAGCACAGAGTTGATCAACATCGTAGATAACTTCAATTTGAGGTGGGAGATCAGGTTCTAGCACATGTCAGGAAATAAAGGTTCCCTAGGGGAACGTATAACAAGTTAAAAATGAAGAAGATAAGACCATTTAAGATCTTGAGGAAGTTTGATGTAAACGCCTATGAGATTGAGCTACCAGATGATGTGGGCATATCATCCATATTCAATGTTTCAGACCTATATCCTTACAGGAAATATGACACAGAGGGATCATAAGATCAAGATAATATTCAGTGGGAGAAACAAATGCCTATAGAAGAAAAACCATAGATGGAGAAGATAATTGATCAAAGAATTGGCAAGAAGACCAGGAGGAAGACCTATCTTGAATATTTAGTTAAGTGGAAGGGAAACCAGATAGAGGATGCGAGTTGGGAAAATGAAGCCGATATCCAAAAGCATGGAAAGTCGGTGCAGGAGCTCATGGACAAGAGTCCATGATTTTTTTTCTAGGCAGACTATGATGTAGGAGCATTGTCAGCAAGCACACATGGTAGGAAAGCTCAACGCTTAGGAATCATTTCAGAATCTCAAACGATGGGAGACACTGCGACTATTTTGGGGAGTTGATGAAGAACGAAAGAAGTTCAAACAGCTGAAGGAGGAATGATCATGAACGATCAGGGAGTTTCAGTCTATGTTTTGAATGTAACTGAACTTAGGTAGCAACTAGAGTTTTTTTTGTTTGTTTTCTGAGTAGATGAGTAGTCGGGGGTAACCCTAAGGACCCTATAAGATAAATATAGGTTTTGTACTCCCAAATGAGGTTCCTGGGAGTTAGTAGGAGTTTTTGAGTTTAATTGCTATTAAATAGTTGTAGCTATTTTTTATTTCTAAATGAATATAACAGAGGAAAATTGATCCAAATGCATGTTATTGTTACTATTTGAAATTCTCTGTTATTGTGGGTTCCATGAATGAATCAATTTCGTTAAGATTACATGAAATTGTGAGATGCAGGTATAAGTTTCAATTGTTTCTCTTTTGTAAGTTATGCAAGGAGTGCATATTGAACGCAAGGAGTGTGTGTAAGAGAGTCTTTTTCGACTCAAAGCTTAGAAGAGATAGTTTGGAACTTTTGTGTGCAGAGTGTGCATACTAAGTGCAAGGAGTGTGAGTAGAGGAGAACTTGTTTCAAGTTTGAAAGATCAGGAGGACAAGCGCAAACTGTGCAAGGAGGGCACTAGAAAGTATTTTGAAAATATACAGAAGGGCGAGTCCCTTAGAGACTGAGTAAGTTGAAACTCAGGGGGGAAGAGTGTGAGTTTTCACGTAGAGCGCAAGTGTGTGCTAGGGTAAGGTCAAAATTCCATTTACAAAAACTCAAGGGGGGGAGAACACCGTTGAATACCTTCAAAATATTTGAAACTTTCAAGTTAGGAAAGAATTCAAGATCATAAGGGTTGATGCAAAGTATTTGGCAAGGAGTCATTGAGAACTTAAGTGGACGGTAAAAATCCTTAGAGGGAGAACTCTCGATATTCGTACTCTGCTAGATTTAGAAAATCTACAAGGAGGATAAGACCAAGAAGTCATTCAACACTCAAAAACTTAGGAGAGATAGGAGTCGTCGATTGCAAAGAATATTAAACCATTGATTATTTTCATCAGGAAATCAGAAAGTGGGAGTTTGGAGAACAGAGAAGACTATCTTCCAAAGTCACAAAACGTGAAAATCCTGATTCGCAATAGAGGATATATGGACCATTGGATCATAGGGAACGTGGATCGTCGATCTGGTGCGAGAATAATTTTGGAAGCTAGAAAATCAGAGGTGAGAAACCTTTCAACTTCATGAAATGTGAAATCTCGAGTCGTGAGAGGGGAGATCTGGACCGTTGGATCACAGGGATTGTGGACCATTGATCTGGCAAGGGGAAATCGCTAGTTCGGGTTTCGAAATAAGGGAGATGAGAAATATTATAAAAATGAAAAGTTGCGAAGAACTCAGTGTTAGGACCACATATTGTACCCTTTTTGCCCATATTTTTTGCCATTGTTATACCCTTCATCACCTGTATTTAGACTTATATTATCATTCCACTTGATCATTCCAAGGTACATAACGTCCTTTCTCATTACTACACGTTTAATTTGTTTTGCATGATATTTTACATCACTCTTGTACTTAACCATTGATTAGAAGTGCATAAGTATCTATATCTGCAGAATAGTATTCAAGACCGATGCTGAAACACAGAACTGTCCAAGTTGATGCTGAAACACGGAAGCTGCTACACAGTCTGAGGATGCACATGCTGAAACACGGAGATGCTACACAGTCCGAGGATGCATATGCCGAAACACGAAGCAGCTACATGGTTCGAGAAGGAAGATGCTGAAACACGGAGCTGTCACTCCGTTCAGATATGCAGATGCTGAGACACAGTAGAGACCGCCACGATGCTGAAACACGAGCCCTGATAGTTAGCAGTCAAGGCCGACACAGTCAAAGGGCACAATTCACGTGGCCAAACAGCCCGTGAATTGCGATGCTG
>SNQJ01S0179504.1:9273-19525 GCA_010110895.2 Picea sitchensis | reverse complement strand
ACCCAACCAAAGTGTATCGGTTGAAGAAAGCCTTGTATGGCTTAAAGCAAGCTCCAAGAGCTTGGTACAGCAGAATTGACACCTACCTGATCAAAAGTGGCTTCAACAGAAGTCAAATGAACCAACACTTTATATCAAAACAGATCAGCACGGTTTATATATTTCAACCTAATACAGCCATGTTTCATATTACGACAAAAAGATTACCACAAACATTTTATATTGGGAGCACGCATCCCATACCTTTCGGCATTCTCAAAGGCGAGTTAGCGACTGTGCTAATTCAATATCCATCATAAATGAAATAAATAATTGTTACTCATACTGAATATAATTCATACTCATACTAGATAGAATATATGATAGATAGATATAATTCATACTTGATAGAATATATGATAGATAAATTGAATACAATGAAAAAACTCATATATATAAACATAAAATACATGATAAATAAATTGAATACAATGAAAGAGCTCATATATATATATATATATATATATATATATAAACATAAATATATATATTATATATAAACATAAGGTTACCTTGATAACCTTAATGAAAGGTCATTAATACTATTATTATTCATTATGATTATTATATTTTATATATGTTACACCGTGTCTAAACATGCTGCAACTACCTATTTAGTGTTGTTTACAAACCCCAGAATTTAAACATGCCGCAGCTACCTATTTATTGTTGTTTACAAACCCCAGAATTTAGATCTAAGTCTTAATGATGGAAAATTCATGTAGGCAATCGAACAAGCGTTGATCTGAATCGAAGAGCCACATCGCAGAAAGTTCCGAGTTCGCTTTAATCTATCATGGTTGATGTCAATCACTCCAAATCCAAGTCCCATAAAAGGGTAAGAGCATGCACCAAACTTAGGAAACAGAATGCCAACACTTTAAAGAATGTAGGCATTGAAGAACGAAGGAGATCTGCCATGATTCCTGAGCGTAGTGCAAATCCCAGTAGCGATATAACAATGAGGAGATGGACCTTGGTTTCTCAAAAACGTTCTGCCATGATTCCTGAGCGTAGTGCAAATCCCAGTAGCGATATAACAATGAGGAGATGGACCTTGGTTTCTCAAAAATGCGGTTTCTGAGTCGAATTCTGAAAAGGAAGTGATAGACACAGTAGGAGGGCAAGATTACTTTATGACGCAGCGCAGCATTTCTCTGATTTCTGACTTGATCTGATCTCTCGTTGGTCACGTTTAGCAAAGTGTGTGCTTAGTAATGAGTAGGTCAGTTGATGGAATCAAGAATCTTGGGAGGATTTATCTGCACGTCCAACTTTATCTGCTATTGTAGAACAGATTACTGGAAATAGAAGGCAGCCACGATCTAATTGTTTGTTAATCCGTTGGTATCTTTCTCGTTTGCAATCTGATTGTCGTCAAGTCGACAGAGCACGAGCACAAGTATAGATCGTAGGGCAATGATGTAGATCGCTGGGTGCTGGTATGGACTGCAGGGCGATTATTTAGATGCTAGGCGCTGGTATTGTTGGTTCCTTTGCTTACAGTTGGCCTCAACCAAACATGGAAACCAATGTTAAGATCATTCATGCAAGATTGCATACCCAAGCCTTGACATTGGCAGCTTTAATAGAAACTTCTCTTGTTGAAAACTATGAACATAGATCAGGAGAGAAGGCAAAGCGATATGAAAAGTATCTTTAGCAGAGGGCATGTGATAGGTTTATACAGATTTTAGACTACACAGAATTATACGCAGCACTAAAAATTTGCAGACAACAAGCCATGTTCGAACAAATCTCATGTCCAATCTTCAATTCACAATTTTGAATAGATCATGGAGCAACTACAAAGGCTCTTAAAACTAAAGAGCTCCTATATTCAACATGTAATGAATAATTCTCCCAAATATATTAAAAATAATTTGCACCTTAATTTAAGAAAAAATTGAGAGACCTATGATCTTATCTTTGCCATTGCGTGTCCAGAATGATGTAGATATGCATTCTGTTTGTGTAGAGATCTCATCTCAACTCACACTTCACCTCCCATGGATCACTACCATGGAACTACCAGACCGCTTAAGACTAAGGAAGCTCTGATACCATGTTAAGAAATAGAACACAAGCAAGGCACAGGAAATTGGCAGAAAGGGCCTTAAGCCATATTCTTCTCTATTCACAATATTCATTCCAATGATACAATTTTAAAATACATGAATGAAACCACCTCATAAACTAGATTTACTCTGACACTGACGCCTCATCAAGAGATAAGGAAGGAGGAGGAAAAATAGAATATAATACACACTTAGAATCAAAACTATATCCCATAATGTGAAATATACAAAGGTGGTGTAGGACTTCATGATTGTATAGGAGTCACAGGCTAACAATAGGTGCCTTAACTTCTACATTTAATTTTCCATAGAACCTATTAAACATGACATCTTTGCATCCATAGATTCTATCATCTCACCTCAAATCTAGAAAATAAAACCAAATCTTTAAAACAGAGCAGATTTACTCTAACTTCTCAAATTCATTTAAGATCTTATCCTTGCTTGAGACTTAGACATTGAGGGAAGCCCCCCTTTGTTGGTGATTATCCCAACTCAAAGTGTGGGAGTGGGTCATCGAGGTGACATTCGGTGACCCCTCCAAGTTGCCTTTGAGTTCACATTTAGTCACTTGGAACTTTAGCACCTTTGGTGTGGACTTTAACAGTAACACATGGTATGGGCCATACTCTACTTTTTCCTCCTCGTCATTAGTATTTTGGTTTTCCATCAACACCATCATAAGCAAAACTGGAAGCATTAACTACATACCCATCATGCTTCTTGAGAATAACCTGTTGCCTGCAATAGAATGAGGGAGACGAAGGAATGGAAAAAAGTAGAAGAGAACATTCAACATGAAAAATATACAAGTTTACAACACATGGAAAAAAACAAGCAAGAATGGGCTGAGTCTATCTCTTCAGCTCTCCAATAGTGCTTGAATGTAGCTATGTGATCCGAATTGGATCCTTGCCTAAATTATTTTGTAAAATTGTAATAAACTTGTAATTGTTGTTTTCATTTTATTTTGTATTTTGCCCAACGATTTGCCTTTGGAGGCCAAAACGTCATATTTGGAGGGCTTGACATCACCCTAGGGCTAGGGTTTTGGTGGTGAAGATGGACATTTGGCACGTTTTGAAGGAAGATCAAAGATCAAACTCTTTTCATTATATCAGAGCCCTCCCATTGTGAGAAGACTCCTTGGCTGAAATTTGGGTCCCTCTTGGGAAATTTTACATATCTCTCTCTTCTACTTGCTCTTGTGATGGTTTGTCTTTGCTATTGGATGGAGAAGTGATGCGCTATCTCTCTTGGAGGCTAATTCTTGCATTGTGATGGAATTTTCTTGGTTAAAAGGGAGTTTATCTTGTTGATGCTTGGACTAGGTAAGGAATCTTTGCTTTGTTATTGCTTCTTTCTTGGTTGCAAGGTTAATTTGCTAAGCTCTTGGGAAGTATAAGGACATACAACCCCACTAAGCCTATCATAATTGTCTTGAATAAATTGTTGCACAAAGAGTTACTAGGAGGAGTAAAAGGGCTTACACCCTCCTAGTAGTTCCTTGCTAGCCTTGTTTGCCTTGGGGATTAAAAGGGTTTACACCCCCAAGGAAGTGGCAAAGCTAGCTCATTCATTAAAAGACTCCATAACCCAATAGTTTAAGGCACTAATCTCTTGGATTGGAGAAATAAAATCATTGCTTTGGTATACATGAAATTACGAGATATTGAAAATGTCTTAATTGGAATCTTTTCTATGTGCTTTAGGCTTGCTAAGGCCACTAAGGCGTCTCCTTTTGCCAAGGATATCTTATTTATGTCATAACAATAAGCTACAGCCATTAGGGCTGCAGCAAATTGCTCCCAAACTTTTATTTTTTCTCTCTTTCCAACCGTCAAAATTTGCTAGAAAACTACCATAATAAACTACTAGTCATTTGCATCTTTTGGGTGGTTTACTTGTATTTTTTGGTGGTTGGAATTTTTTGCTGTAGAAAATATTTTCTACAGCCACTTGGCTGTTACAAATATACTTTGAAAACATCACACAACAGCCCTCTAATACCACTAAAGTTTGTGCTGAAGTATTGGGAATTAATCTACATGTTATATGCTTCATTTCTTAACAAATCTTTGATGCTTTAAGTGGTCAAATATGCAGTAATAAGCTTCAGTCCTTGCTGATCTATACTCTTCTTTACTGCTGTAGTTTGGGACAGCAAGCTTAACTTGCTTGTCCACTTAATCTTGGAGCATGTATACTTGTTTTTTCTTGTGTCTCGGGCAGGTACAACTATCTTCTGCAAGTACTTAAGCATTTAGCAACCATTGACCATTTCCGAGATTTGTTTCCAAACCATTTTCCACTTAGTAGTTTGACCTATAGAGGTATCACTTCCATAATCTCATTTTCCATCTCATTTCCCCCCAGGGTCACCCGGGATTCCCCCCTTGTGTTGGATTTAATCCTTCACTAAAGCAAGGGGAGGGTTTATCTAAGGTGACAGTGGGTAGACTCTCCCACAGTTATCGCCATCTCGTGGATTGGGTCAGGCTTTTTCCAATCTACAGTTTGTGCGATAACAGTTACCAAGGACAATCCTTTCTAAGTTATTTAGTGGGTGTGAGGTGAATGGGGTTAGACTTCTAGGTATGGGGTTTGATGAAATACAAGGGCTCGTATTGTCTCATTTATGGGTGTCTTTGTAGAGGGTGTGTTGCCCTTCGTCTGCAATGCAACATTTTTCCAAGCCCATTTGCCATTAATTTATTAGAGTGTTTCCAGGTTGAAGACGTATGTGGGCACTAAACTAAGCAATAAAAACAAAGCCCACATATACTCTACCCTAGTCACAATGCTTCTCCAAGTTGAAGACAGTGTGGGGCACTAAACTAAGCAATAAAAACAAAGCCCACATCGCTCTACCTTGGTTGGCATGATTTTAATTAGTTATTTTTTAGGGGTCCTTTAACATTTTTTTCGAGAAACATTTAATTGTCCTTGGTGTAAGTTTTAAATCTGTGAAATAAAGCAATGCATACATATTCTAAGCAAAACATAAATTAATCAATGGCTCATACATATAATACACAGAGATTTACACTGGAAACCCTTAACCGGGAGAAAACCCGCCTTCCTTGGTGTCACACTTCTCAACTCTTCATTGTATTAATTTCACCATTCGCAATACAATATATACAATATTTTAGGTATCCCGCAACTACCAAAACCCTAATCCCTTAATCCGGGATTAATTTATAAAACCGCTAAAAATAGCAAAACCACTAAAATTAGCAAAAAACGCTAAAATAGCAAAAACCGTCCAAAAAACATTTTTCAAGGCACTGCCCCGAAGCCGAACGCTCCGCATAACCAGGGGGGAAATCCTAAAACCCTAGGAGAAAAGTACATGTTATTGTCCTTCTCTTAATAGCTCTCCACCTACTTGATTTTGCTAGAAGACACCTCCATTGAAGCATATGCTAGAGCCCTACCTTAGTAGCACTCTAGTACTATTGCTTCATTAAGCTTTTATTTTATTTCAAGCTTGACCTGAAGAAGAAGGAAAACCGCTAGGGCCTAGGGTTACCTACTTCCTAGTAGCTTTTTCCTTCTAGGGTTTTGGATGATTGAGGCCTTAGGTTACTAACACCTCAACCATCCTCCCTCGTCTTTAGTTCACTCATTATCATTTGTTTCCCCTAAGATTGCTGCTGCAAAAGTGACTCCATTTACCCTAAAGGCACTAGTTCATACCTTACATTTGATTGATTGATGAGAACAACCTTTAAACCATCTACTTCAAGGTCTTTGCTAACCACGCCTAACCTTAGATTAGACTAACTTACTAACTACCTTGCTGCTGTTACAAAAGAAAGCTACAACCATCTATAACAGCAGTAAAAGCATCTAAAAGCAAGTGTTAGAGCTGATCTTACATTGCCTTCTTTGCTTTTGACAAATACTAGCATATTGTCAATTTTAGGTTATCATTTTGGGTCATTATTGAAGCTTATTTAGGGCATAATTGTGAAGCTATCAATATATATACATTGATGTTATAAATATTTCTGTTGCTTCATCTTTTATATCAGCTCATGCTTTTATTCAAAGTCCATGGTTTTATGAAGCACTAATATCAATTGGTACTTGCAAATAGTGTTTTTCTTGTTGTCTTGTTCTGGGAAGGTACACTTAAGCAAATCTTTGCTTCATCTTATTAAAACCTTTGGGACTTTCTGAATCAGAGTGACTTGTGAGAGGGGAAGAACTTTCTTGATAATATTACCTTTGTCTTCTCAAATCCCCAGGTCACCGGGGACGTCTCCCCTTGGCCATTACCCCTAAAGAGAAAGAGGTGTCTTATTTAGGTGACAGTGATAGGACAACCTCCTGTTACGCCAATTTATTGTTCACTTGCCTTTGGCTTTTGGGCAAGTACAAATTGCGCGATAACAGAACCATTTCTAGATCTAGATCTAAATCTCATTGGCAACTCATCAGTGGATCATGAAAACACCTCATCAACAAATAAGTTTTACAACTCATATCAGTGTGGTCTCAGTCTTTGTGATTGTCTAGGGACTTATAGTCTAACATTATGAATCAAAGTTCCCCCTCATGAAAACGAAAAACTGCAAGTGAAAAGGGACAAAAAGAGCCCAAAAAACTGACTTTTAAATATAAAGGCACTCTGCTGGCCATTTGTTTTGACAATTGGAAAAATATCAGCAGAGTTGCAGTTTTTCCAAAAAACTCACAAGTCTGCCATTTTTTCCCAAACAGACCAGTTTTTTTAAAAGTAGGTGAATAACAATTAGCAATTGTATACCAAGATTTGAATTCTGTTATTATAATTTTTTCTTTCTGTTCTGGTGGTGATGAATGCGCATGAACGGAATACTGAGTAATTGATGGAATGTTACAGCAGAGAGGTAACTTAAGCTATTTATTTACTTTGTTGTATTAGATGCAACACTTATTGCTCCATATCATATTGTCACTTATCTTTTCTGTGGATGTTTTATGCTCAAAATTACAGGGACTATGAATGTTGAAAACACATTTACCTCCTTACAGTGGCTTGCTTCAGAACCCCCTGATGACAGTAGGCGTCTACTATGGGATCCAGCAAATGGTATTAACGCTCTAGAACGGATTGCAGCCTTTGAAGAAGGGCCTTCGGCAATTTCAAGCCTCTTGCAAGGTAACATGTGACGTGCAAAGCTTTCTGGTATGCAAAGACGATTGATTGCCCCTTCAAAAACAGTAAGCAATATGGAGATAAAGCCCAGAAGCATCAACTCTGCACACATTCAGAATAGTACCACTTTCACGATTGAACAATTTTATCTATTGCTTTCAGAAGAAGCACAGAATCAAAATTTAATAGAACAACCGTAGACAGTTTAAATGTGAAGATTGAATCTGCAATATCTTTACCTTCAGAATGGTAGTCGCAATGAAATGTTCAAGCACAAGACATCCCAATCAGATTATAGGTTTACAAAACACATTTAGCTTCTACCATAAAAATTCCAAGCAGGTTTGATAGCTTAAAACTTTTAAATCCACTAGATATTTTCTGGCTAACCAAATCATGTAATAAATTGAATTATAAAATGCATATATTTTATTAGTAATTGCAGAATCTAGCAACAGAAGCTAAACTTATTTACAAGTTAATAAATTAAAAATTTTAATCTCCTTATAATTTAAACTCGAAACAAAAAACTATTGCAACCAAAATTACAGGGCTGTTAGACCAACAAGCAAGTGAATCCAATGACATTTTCAAAACATGAAGTTGAAATGGGTGCATAGGAGAGTTTGATACTGGTGAACTTCCTGAAATAGAAAGAAACAAATGTCCTATCCTGTCTTAAATTTATATATTCAGTTCTTTGGTGCGGAGAGAGTAGCTTGTTACAAGTCAGCTTCAGCCTAAGAAGGTGACCAACAAAGAGAGTTAATTCAACCAGAATTGAAATATTATTTTCTCAGACCTCTATTAGAGTCGCCTAAATATGTCATGAATAGCATTTTCCGCTTGCATTTTATGTGCATCATGTTGGGAGAAAGCATTAGTTTCGATTGCACAAATTTGATGTCCATAGGTTTTCCATTGCAATTCCAACAAGCGATTCAGATATCCTTAGAACCTATCAGAGTCCATGTTTGGCATTATTTGGTGGGCGAAGGGTGTGACCAACCCCAAGAGGGGAGTCACAAATCCAGGCCCTGCAGTTCTGGAAAGCTGCCCGCTTATGATCCTTTCTAGTAACTATAACCTATGCACATGCTTTTCTGAGTTCCTCAACCTGGACCCAAGTATGACCCTCATCTAGTAAGATCTCGTTGGGGAGTGCAAGAGTTTCCTCTTAGCGTTCAAAGCTTGTAGATGGTCCTTGTTATCCCCTATCCTAGGGATAACTAAGGAGATTATGTCTCGAGGCCCACAGGTCCTAGACATGGAGTACCTAGAGCCATATTGACTTGAGCTTGACCCTGGAGGGCCCATCCTTTCTTCAGCGCCTCCCATCTATCAGCAACAACAACATCCATCCCATTGGCCTGGTTCTGAAGTAGCTGTGGGTCTTGCTCCATGAGGTAATGAGTCTGGGTATCATGGTATGTGTCACTCTGATTCTCAAAACATTTGAATATGTTCACTTAATTCTCTTTTGCTTCATGACGTTTGCTTGGACATTATGCCTTTTAACTTGCCCATACCTGGGAGGGATGACAAAGTGCCCTAGCAAGTTGGTTCCCTTAGGGATGAGTTACCACTAGGTGGGTATATGAAAGGTCATCGTCCATTCCTTCCATACTTATCACTTTTCATCATTTTCCCCCTCATCTATCCCCTACATTGGTTTGGGCATTGGGTTTGCTAAGCTAGTAAGGATTGTACCTTGCCTTGTGGGAAGAAGGGGCTAAAGGCCTAGAGGGTAAAAGTAGCTGGCAAAAGTTAAAATCCAAGATCAAACCTTGAGATACTTCGCCCAGGGATCCCCGAGAAAGCAATAAAAGGCTTCTCGTCAAGAAAAAGGGGGGACCCATAAAATAAAATAAACCTCAAGACCTAGTTGGTGGATAGGGGGTCTCATCATGAGCCAACCTATTAGGTCCATGGGCATGTAGCAGTATGACACTATTATTCATCTGGTCACCACGCCAAGGGAGTGGCTCTTGGTGGCATAGCCAAGAGAAAGGGGGTCTCATCACGAGTCAGCCTTCTCATCTCCGTGAAATGCTTGTGGGTAATGCTGTCACCACTGGTCACCACGCCAGGGCAGTGTCCACCAGCTATTCTCTTGAAAGAAAAAAAGCAATAAGACAGAGTAAAAGGGCATTGAATGGGATAGGAAACAATTGCATTCATGACAAGGTGCATCTCACCCTCTATAGAGGCACCCACAGGGAAGACCTACATTTCCATGTTATCACTGCACCAGTTGCCCAAACATCCCCTACACCATCTCATGCTTTTACATGACCTAAATTGGTCTTCATCTGGAAACACCCCACACCCGAGGAGGATTATCCCAATAGGACATCCTAAGACCCTCTCCAAACCTGGCTTGTTAAATAGCATAACGTATTTGAGCACTTGTCTAGGAAAAGGGGGGTTTGATGCACATGTTTGGGTAACTTGATTATTAGATGTGATTGACATTGCTATGATCCCTGTGACTTATGAGCCCATGGAGGGCGTACTTGTTGTTGCTGCAGGACCATGCCTGACAGACAGGTACATATCGGGAGATGATTAGCTCAGACCTCCATAGGGATAAAATCCCACCAAATGGATACTGAGACCCCAGCCAGGGGCAGAGGGATACCATAGGCTTGCACCAGAGTAAAAGGGAGGACGTTCCACCAGAGGCACTTTGGCAGGCCTGGACCCAGGGGGGTCTGTTGACCGCCTCTCCAACACAGGTGGTCAACTCCATGTGCCATGAAGAGATGCATCATCAGATGCAAATTTGTCGAAGACCTTTGGTTCTATAGGGCATTGTTTGGCCCCAGCACTTCTTTTTGTAACTGTTATCGCACGGTTTGTAGGAAAGGTTAAGTAGCTTGAGTCAAAGGTAGAAACCGGCGTAACAGGAGCTTCCCCACCCACTGTCACCTCGATGGGGAGCTCTTTCTATTTAGGAGGGCAAGTCCAAGGGAGACGTCCCTAA